>MU952947.1:0-12173 GCA_036418165.1 Cooperia oncophora | reverse complement strand
CCTGCCAGGAGTATTGATCCTAGTCGCCTGGAGGATTTATCGTGCCAAACTGCCTTTAAGTCGTAGGACTTCAATGGTCTGGTGGCAACGGTGCCCTGTACCAACTTCGTTAAGTACCATTTAATGCCCCATCAAGCCAAACCACGCCACTTACCGCTAATGGGACCCTACTAAACCCAAGTACGCCACTTACTTGGGTCTAGTAGGGCCCCCTCCATGAACTGTGTAGGTACTGTACGGAACATCCCGCCTGTACTGCAATATCACAACTCGACCGGTATAAATGCCAAGGTTTCACATCAGCTGAATGAAGAAGTGTGCTATGTAATCCGTTTGGAATTTCAGATTCAGCATGGATCGAGGGATTGCAGGCCATGTGGCATCTACCGGTGAAGGCCTGAATATCGAAGATGCCTATGAGGATAATCGATTCAATCCAGAAGTTGATTCAAAAACCGGATACACCACCAAGACGATCCTCTGCATGCCAATTTTCATACGCGGAAGGTAAAGCTCATGAAAGTCACAGTTATTAATTGGTCTTAGACAGAATGCTTCACATTTATTGCTACAGAAATTGTTCAAGAAGTCCCAAACTTCAAGCATGTCCTGCAAATTGGCGTGGAGTTCTGCAACCCTACCCCACCATCCGGCTTATTTGTTCGCTCAAATTAGCTGCTTTTCCGGGATGCTCGAGACTTTTTACTGATGCTGGTAGGAAGTCTCCGAACGTAGGGCTGCGTTCATACTTTGCGGCAGCATCCACCAATCTGCCAGGTTCACTAGCGTTCCGAGCGTCCGACAGCGTCAGCGACTAGGAAAGTATAGATATCGATCTAGCGTCTGCCAGCGTCCACCAGCGTTCACCAACGACCGGGAATAGAGAGCTATGGGGAAATAGGAGGGTAGCAGAGAGTGGATTAGGCGCGCTGGCAGATATTGATTATTCTATGCTTTCATTAACCCTCGAGACGCTGGCAGATGTATGACGCGGCAGACGCCTGGGGACCGGTTGGGCAGACGCTCAGACCGATATCTCCACTTTCGCTCGGGATGCTAGGGATCGCTATCGCAAAGTATAAACGATTCGCTAATTCATGAGTGAATCAAATGATCTGCGACATCACACTTCCACAGAGCGTAAAGAAACCAGTAGAGTACCCCACAAGATATGAAGCTCATTCCGAGTCCTTGAGGTCCAGTTTTCATAATAAATCTCCCTGAAGAAATGATGCCATTTTGCAGCGTTATTGGTGTGGTACAGATGGTGAACAAGCGTGAAGGTGTGTTTACAAAATCGGACGAGGACAGTTTCGAAATGTTCGCCGTCTATTGCGGTTTAGCGCTCCATCATGCCAAGCTCTACGATAAAATTCGACGATCTGAGCAGGTAAAAAACGGCTAGCTCAAAAATAGATTCCAATATTTTCAATCACTTGCAGAAATATCGCGTAGCCTTGGAGGTCTTGGCCTATCACAGTGTCTGTAACAAGGACGAGGTGGCGAAGTTACAAAAAATGGAAATTAAAGATCGAGTTGAGGAGTTGGAGACGTAAGTTTCAGATTCAAAATGCTATGTATCACACGAAAAATTGCAATTAATTATTAGGTTGTCCGGAAAGTTCTCAGCGTTTTGGGTGTTTCACTTTAAACGATCGTAACTTTTTAATACTCATCGGATTTAATCGAAATAGGCACCATTCGAATCAGCACACTTTTGCCAATGTATCATCAGTCGAGAAATCCCATCAAATTAAAAAACTGGGTGGTCGAAAACTCACGAAATCCACGAACGCTTTTTTGCATGGTCCTTTTTGATGAAGTATTTTCCAGCAAGGATTATGAAAATCTAGAAAAATGATAGTCGTGCGAAAGTCAAGAATTATGGCCGTGAAGTAGAACTATCAACCCCCAATCTTTCAATTATGATAGTGATTGTGAAACGTTGTGGCTGCTTTTGTCAGCAAAGAATCGGACTCTTCTTTTGATAAGTGTTGGCTGATCTGAACAATAAATTTCCCTACAATTCGTTGATTTCTTCACAGCAGTTCCTTAATGGCTTTGCCTCGGTATAAAGTGATATCGATCACACACCACCCGTGACCACCAAACCTGACCAGAATCTTTTTCGGTGAGGGTCGCTTGAAAATTACCCGTGCGTTCAGTCGAATCCATTTACTGTCCGGAACGTCTCCTGTTATCATACATGACCCATTTTTCATCACAGGTGGCAATTCGGTCCAAAAACAGATCGTTTCTGCTACGCAAAAGCAATGCAGAAGGAACCACGTGCCGATTCTGCGGTCACTCGATTAGTGAGCACCCAATGTCGATTTTTCACCTTCCCAATGCGTTCCAGACCATCTGCAACAGTGGATTTGCCAACGCCTAGCTCTTCTGCTATCTCTCGAACTGTTTGGGATGGGTCAGCCTCCAAAATCCCCCTAAAATCCTCGTCAGATATTGCTTTCGACCGCTATGAGGTTCATCTTCAAGGCTGAAATCTCCAGAACGAAATTGTTGCCATTGCCGCACAGTGCTTTCTCTAGCACTATTGGGCCCCCACACCTGGTTAATTTGTTGAGCTGTTTCGATTGCGGATTGCCCCAATTTATAGTCGAAGAAAAAATCGTCCGAAGTGCTCTTTTCACATGCTTGAAAAAATCTTGAAAAAAAACCTTGAAAAAAGCAATTGTGAAACGGCAATCATACCATCAGATAGCGCAAGAAATTCTTGCAGGATGTCTACTGAAGACCTAGCAAATGAGTTTTAATCTGCATGAACTGTACAAAAAATTGGTTGCACAAACGCATGAGAACTTTCCGGACAATTAATTACAATTATGAACTACACACAAAAATACAATGTAATTTTTTGACAAATTACTTTTCAGATTTGAGTTCAATTATTTACGGATGTCTGAGCTTGAGAAACCCCTCTATGCTATTGCAATGTTCAAAACGCTTTTCCAAGAGCAATTGTGAGTTTTTTTCTTGAAGTACTCAGAGATGTTATGAGACGCTTTTCTGCTAGAGGTGCCCTGAATCTTGGACCATAAGACCTAAAAGTTCATACCTTTTCGGGGTGAAGTGCCATTGAGGGTTTACTGTATGGTCCTGGTACGAGACCATGTGACCATGACTACACAAATAGAGGAGAGCGGCTGGCAGAGCATCGAAATGTGCAGGAAACATGTGGCGGGCCTGGCAATGGGCTTTTCAAGGGAAGGGAACTCCAGGGGAGAAGAACCACTTATCATTTGAAAAATGGAATGTGTGGGGTCACAATGACCACAGAATGGGATACGAACGAGGGGGTGCAGAAAAAAAATCAGAAGTTCGGCGCATTCAAAGAGGTTATATTTGATTAGCCCCTAAACCCTTCTGGAGTAAGATTTCAGAACGGCCTAATGTGCCACGCTACAATCGCACGGCTTTAGAGACACATTCCACCACCCACCCCGCTCTCCTAAGACTTCCTCCTCCCCTAAGCTCCATCGTTTAAAGGCAATTCCCGCGACCACAGTTCATAGGTAATACAGTTCAAAAATAGAATTGCCGTGCGTTTGTTGACTTATTGAAGAAGAAGAAGGAAGCACGAAAAAGCGCCCGGAATAAGACCCTCTATTGCAAATTGTATATGCATCCACCGGACGAGCGTAAGTGGGCTCGATAGATCAAATTTTAATGTGCGCAAAAGGTGGCGAACACCAGGTAGGAGAGACGATAAAGACGGCTAGAAAACGACGGTGCGAGAGCGCATGGAAGTACTCACAAACGACACGGTCATTGGAGGCGCGGCATGGGCCTATCGGCGCAAATGGGCTAACATGCTTGAGTACCTGCGTTTTGCTAGCTGGTTTTTAACATTTCAAAGCGCAGCATAGCTGCGGACGTTGGCCTGCTTGAGCCATCTGCACGGTATGAAGGAACCTGCCTTAGTTTATCGGCGGAGCGTGCTATTAAAACTCTTACGATAGTGACCATTTTCAGCCGATACGACCGTGACGAGCTCATTCGATTTGTATTGACAGTACGGAAAAACTACAGACGAGTCGCCTACCACAACTGGGCTCATGGATGGTCTGTGGCACACGCGATGTTTGTTGTCCTCATGCACCATACGTCTGGAGATCTCTTTACTACTCATGAGGTATCGTTTTTCAATTCGAAGGAGTTCGGGGAATGCGAGAGGCGTCATATTTTCCTAGATGCGATGGGGGTTTTATGTGCTCCGTTCTCCATTTGAACATACTGCAATAAATCGCGCTTTTTGTGGGATATTTTCGTGTGCAATCAAGTAAATGAACTTCATGCGCACCAATTTTGTCTGGAACAAGCAGCAAAGAACACGTCTTACGTCGTGTTCATGAGTATGCAGCTACGCCCACCGCGTCTCAGGGATATGGAGTGTGAGTGGTGTATGAGGGTGATGTCGTATTGCTTCCAAAAGGAGGTTCTACAGAGATAAATCAAAGCGCACTTGTTAAGTCCTTTATTCCGGTTTGCCAAGGTTCTGCAAAAGAATTGAGAGCTGAGGCGGGATGTCGACGCAGGCACTGTGACGACAGCGCTTCTTTGCTGCAGAGCATGGGCGTTTATTCGAGAGGACCGTTTACCGAAAAATTGAAGAAGCTATAAGCAGGGCTGTACATAGACGGACGGTGGGAAGGAAAACCAATAAAGCGGAAATTCAGCATTGGTTTATCCCGCAGGTGGAGGTTTGTGCCCAGACACATTCATCTCTGTAATTACAAAATTTCGGCCTATTCCACTATTGACTACCCCTGCTTGCGAGAAACGGCCTGTGATCTTGATCGATTTCCTTTCTTACAGGAGGCAGGATTTGCTGGAATATTAGGTGTTTCAGGCGGTACTTTGACCTTTGAATACGAATATCACATCCACTTAGCCTGAAAGTGCCTGGCGCCCGCGCCTTAGGCGCCAGTGACTTAGGGCATTTTGGCGCCGACGCTTGTGGCGCGGGCGCCAGGCAGTTTCGGGAGAAGAGGAGGTCGAATTACCCCTAGAACCCAAGTTTCAGCCCAAATTTGCGCCCGTAGAAAAAAGTCGATCAAGATGCGGCCTGTATTGGAAGACTGGGGTAGTAATGCTGAACAGTCAGAAAATTCTCTCTTTGCGTAACACTAGTGGGGGCCCCTGCCCTACCGGGTGCCAATAAGGGCCTTTCCTCTCAATGAGGAATCTTGAACACGTCTGCATTTGTCGTTGTTACCGGTCTCTATAGATGCCTATTTGTATCTCTTGTAAATGACCGGTCCCATGGCTGAGCCTTGAATACAGGAAGACTAGTGCCTTCTAAGGGATGCTCTCGAAGTGAAGTAACTCATTCACCTGTTAATTACAGGCTCTGGCTCTATATGTCTCCTGCCTTTGTCATGATCTCGATCATCGTGGAAAGAATAACGCCTACATGAAGTCGATGATGACGCCGCTGGCCAGTATCTACACAACGTCTGTAATGGAACATCACCCATTTCAAATCAGACCGTCACCATTTTACAGCAGTGTATGGATCCGTTATGCGTCAGTAAATATTAACACCATTGCGGACCGCCGTACTCCAGGTCATTTCATCAAGAGAGCACGTAATTCATACAGTAATCTCGCTCCTTAATGCGCTTCATAGTTAGAGCAGGGGGGGCAAAAAAGCACTTCGACTGAGTCACATATCAGCAAAGTTTTTGCTGCCCAGACAGAGACGTGGATACGACTACCAGAGGGTAAGATACCCAAGATGTTCCTCGATAAGCAGGAGCTGGCGTTTCGGGCCATCGCCTTCAGTGCACAAAATATGAGTTCATTCTCCGACTGGAGAAGACCTTTGGAATTCATGTCACCTCCAAACAGCTGCGAAACTTCTAGTATGGAGTCACCCATGGATAGCTACCTGGAGAATAGTACTCTCGATCTGGAAGACCCTCGCAACATTAGAGGGCAGGCTTCGGACAACGTCGGTACGGTCTAGGACTCTCTTCACCGCCAGTCGTCAAGGAGCGGTGGTTGTGCTGGTATGGACGCTGAGTAACCTGGTACGCTGGAATGGAAATAGACCAAATATTTTCTTCGTGGACTACCGGGCTGGAACCTGGAGGCGCTGGCGATTTACGATCCGGACCAACTCAAGTGAAGAATATCTTCCCCACATGTCGTCGCCCGTACCTTCTTGGAAACTTTGTACTGCTACAGCATTGGGTGCCACCACATGGAATCGAAGGGCATTGGAGAACACCTACCTGGAATGAAGGCGGCTGAGCCTAAAAAACGAAGAAAGTATCCAATAGGTCACCTGACCTGAATCCCCTCAATTATCCGGTTCAGGCGGAGTTCAATAGGGTGGTCTACGGTGGCGGAGAAATCGACTATCTCGCTGATCTCAGCACACATTCGGTCGCAGTCCAGAATCTCTGCGGATGGCGGCTGCGTTCCAGAAGGACTTGGCTGGTAGTTTTTTAGTATTAAGGTAGTGATCTGTAATAAGATGTGCTAGGATGCTAAGAATGGTTCGATAAGAATATATGAACTTTAACTTATAGCGCGCGAAAGTTCAATTTAAGAAAAGTGAGCTTTTTTTGTCTCCCCCCCCCCACGTCCCCCTTGTAGAGATAGTTTCGCGTGCGACGTGTTTGGCTTGTGCAGGCGCGCTGCGTTTGGCAGCGCTACTTAAAACTCGTTCCCCACCATCTGTTTAAAGCCGAGCAAATGCAAGACTGTATCACATTCGGATTGTATTAATTTCGTTTTCCTACATTATTGTCGCATGCGCTTGTTTATTTAGAGGCAGAGAACGGCTCTGAGCGAGCAACAGCACTCATGATGGCTGACACGCCCAACTCGTCCTTAGCGAGAGTACATGTTATGTACCTCCAGCAAGCCGATTAGCCAATTTTTACGCGTTAGTAATGAAAGAAAAGAGCAAGTCAAGTAAATAAACACCCGCATTTGTAGGCAAATCTGCGACACAAACATGTTGTGTCACTCCGGTCCGGAACGTGTTTAAAATGCAAACGCAATCAGTGACATGATCAAGTCGTCTGAGTGAAGCAAGCGCCACTTGTTCACTCACGACTTTGATCATGTCTAGTTTGCTCAATCAGATCAGTTTTCTCACCACCCATTACACTTGCGTGTAGCCGAAATCCCTTAAATTGACGCTTAAACGTAACTGCTTACACTTGCGGCGCAACACTGCGGTTTTCGGCGCATATTTACGTTAAACACAATTGCTCATGCTTGTCTCATGTCTGGAACAAAGACATTACTACAGCTGGCGCAGAAAAATGTGAACACGCCTACAAAAGTATAAGCCACCTAGTGCGGTCGCATAGATGGGCATGCCGACAGCCCTCTGGCATCTCCTGGTGTGGAGTGCTCGAAAGGCGCGCTTTCTGTCGTGTCTGGCGGCGTGGACAAAGCATTTTTTCCTATTTACGAAGAAATGCGCATAAATGCTAAGGGCGTTGATGGCGCTAAAATTGAAGAATGGTCAGAATTCATTGCAGAAGCTAGTAAGGCTTCGCTATTCTTGTTTACTTTCAAGATAAACCCTGAAATTTCATGGAATACTCCCGCCTCATTCACGTGGAGCGTGGGAACAAGGTCGCAAAAAAGGAATATTTTCGCGCCAGAGGTGGTAAATTGGATTCGATTCAGATCTGCTATTGTTGAAAGTTACCTTATCACATTTAGGCTATTTGCATGTGGAGCTTCATTTATATATGACAAGAATTATCTTTTTTTTTCTAGAAAATCACTTTCGTTTGTCTCCTCGGTAAAATACTCTCAATGACACAACTGCATGTTTTACAGCTACTGTATATTTTGCCAATGCGCTTCGATGGACAATTATGCAGCGGCTTGAAAATTTGAAACCTCTCAACTTGTTTTTTACTCATGCCGCATCTAGCCAGTGGGCGCATGTCGCCTACGCGGCAAAAAAGGTGGCTGTCGCCAGCAGTGGGACGCAATGTCGCCAAACGTCCGATAGATCGAGATGCAGCTAAGTAATGGACTTTGAACGCCAGTAGGTGACCACTTCCGATACCGCGGCTGTGGGGGGGCAGTTTTGTGCTATCCATTGCTCCTTGATTCCGGTTTACACAGATCTCCACCTGGCGCGAAACCTGTGAACTCTTGTGAAGCTGGAACAAGGTAGTCAAGTCATCATGTTAAAACCTGTCAACTCGAGAAGAAGCTGTCTAGATAGGCCGACACGTTGATGGGAAAAGTAAGCAAAATTGCAAAATGCTCCCCCCTCCCCACTCCACGCCGTTAAATCTCGTACACCTTTCCGCAAAATATCAGGCCGGTTCAAAAGAACTCAGGAGCAATAAACCACATGTAAATCAAGAAGTACTAAGCGTAGCAAAACCAAGTGACAACCGTTCGATGAGGCAGTTCCTCAACCTTCAAGTGTCTATAGAGCTGTCACAGAAAGATGTGAAACTTTTTCACATCTTTTGGTCATACTTTGTGTCCGTTTTGTGAATGGTCTTAATGCCAACGGTAAAGCAAGAATTATTTTCTTCATTTTATTTAGGATGGTCACAATATTTTAAAATCCATGACGTCAAATGAGTACAAGCAAGCTCTGTCGCTTATCAAGCACTGTATACTGGCCACAGATCTGGCGCTATTCTTCACAAATAAGGCAGAGCTTAACAAAATCGTCGATTCTGGCAACTACGACTTTCGCGATGAGCATCACAGGTGAGTTGTACTATTCTTTTTTCTGAATAACCTTAGAGATCAAAAAGCATGTCATGACGAGCGAAAAAAAATGACAGTTACCGGTAGATTAGGTGCATGAGCACTTGAAGGGCTATCGAGGGAACACAGAATGATGTCGGAGGTTCTTCGGAAAAGACAGGACACATATCTTTATTAAAGATTAGCAAAATGCTAACTGTCCTATCTCCAAACCACCTCCTCTGGTTCAAGATAGAGTTTCAGGTGAAACTTCTACTAATATATGTCGTTAAGGCGGCTCACACAAGCGATTCTGATGACAGGCTGCGATTTGATTGCCTCGGCGAAACCATGGTACATCCAAACTGAAACCGTCAAGGTTATCTTCGAGGAGTTTTACGAACAGGTTGGAGCTCCAGTTGATAAAGGTTTCGATTACTGGAACAGAAGGGCTCTCTATATTCCATAAAATATACCCCCCTTTCATTCAGGGAGACGCGGAACGTTTGAATGGACGCGAACCGATACCGATGATGGATCGTAATAAAGCTCATGAGCTTCCACAAATGCAGGTCAATCATATTTTTCATGTTTGCGTAGGAAAAAAACCGAAGTGTCACCTGCACTCCTCCTGGGTGGGTTATTCATCGAGTTGCTCGAGTGAGCGCGAGAAGTAAAAGCAATGCCGATAGCCAGTGGAGCCCTCTGGTTGTTAGGACAGCGTCCAGCATTGTAATGGGAAAATGGTGGAGTTAGATGACCCCTTAAAATTTTTTCCTCCGTTCGACCTCCCCCCCCCACCCATCCTATCATCATTCCTTTCAACATCTAAGTTCTCGTGACTTCCTCTCATTTTTTCCCCAGGTTTCTAATAGACTCGGTCGAAAAATGCCTCTGTGGCTCGGAAAATTTCTGTAACGACCAAATACGACGTGCCAAGTACGATTTCCCGATTCTCCAAAATATGCTGTTCCCTATGTCAACAACGTCGATGACCTCGTTTGTCTCAAGCCAGGAGTAGGCTTTTCTGGCGATGCACTTAGGCTTCCAATCTGGAGATTTTAGCACGAAATGCTTCTGAAAGCTCATAATCAACGGGTTCGAATTTGATCTCATTAAGAAGAAAAAGCTTCAGGAATTTTTATGTAAAACTCTATTCCAGGTCGGATTTATGCGTGGAATATGTCTACCATGCTATGAACTGATCGCAAAAGTGATTCCTGAGGCAGCTTTCCTCAGAGATCAGTGCGAGTGAGTTCGACTTTTTTCTTTTCCGCACATTTTGTTTGGGCACACATGCCATGCAAGGGATATTGCGGTAGTGGTGGCCATTAGCGGTCTGTCCATTCGCGAAGCTGAAGTAAATTCGAAGCTTTCATAGTTGATCACAAAAACGAAGGCGAAGATTGGGTAACATAGATGAACAAGGGAAAAAGCCAGACGTACTCTTTACCTCTGTTCCTGGACATTATCATCAGTTGCTTCTTACGTGCCTGCGGGTGTTCGAACGGGTCCCGCTTCACGAAGGGTCAAAATCCTTCACTTGGTGACTGCTATGGATCTCTTCTAGAGGACATTCGCTACCATGCTTCCTCTGGACGCTAAGGGCACACGATGGTGGATTCTTGAAGGCAGCGCCCGCGTTCATTTGATGTTCCTAGGCCCTCCTCAGATATCGTAGCTTTGTCGGCAAGTACTAATTTCGCAGCTCGAAAGTACGAGAGGATGGCGCCACCCGCTTGTGAAGAGGATGCCGCCCACCTGGCTGCCATAACTGCTTTGGCTTAGCCTTTAAAGGCTGAGCCCGCTTTCAAGAATAATGAGTTATGGAGCTCATATAATACGTGATCCAGTAGAAGAAAAAAGCAGAAAAATCATGTAGGATGTCCTATAAAGAACCCTATGGTGGCAAGGTGGGCGGAGCGGGCGACTCTTCACTGAGCGGACGACGCTATCCTCTCGCCTTTTTGAGATGCAAAACTAGTACATATTTGAGTACACAATATATACTAGTTTTGCATCTCAAAAAGGCGGGAGGATAGCGGTCGGTCCGCAGTGAAGATCACCATGTTTTGCTCTTAAGTTAGGGAGGGCTATGATATCCAGAGAGGGCGCGGGAACATCGAATGAACGTGGGCGCTGCCTTTAAGTTCGGGATCTGCGAGGTATTCCGAGACCTTTAGCAAATCAAATGTAAGCTGTGTGGTTCACGATGCATTATCAGGGAATGGGGGTGGAGGAGAGACCAGCAATACTTGATCACCATGTTTTTTTTCCAATTTTCACTATTCTGCTGCAGACATCGGGTCTATAGATCTCTATTTTCTCCACGCTCCACGTTTACTCAGAACCTTTGCACCGTTCAAATCTTTTCCTGGAAGACGCCATTATTAGGGGGGGGGAAGATATGGAAATTTGTATCCAGTTGAATAACGACAGGAGTTATAAAAATGTATACTTATACTCACAGTTACGTGCATTAGGGGATAACATGTACAGCACTGTCCGAATAAAGTTGAATACAAATGTGCAATTACCTTAATATTTAGGTACAACGCTAAGAAATGGGAAGAACTAGCCGCTGAGCAAGCCGAACTGAACAAGCAAAAAACGGAAGGAGAGCAACCGGCTATAGAGGAAGAGAAAAAATAAAACTGTCGGGTGCACCCTGGTAATATGAACGTGCCCATTTCATCTACACAGAGAATCTTTCTTGATCTCATTTAGAGGGTATCAGCAGTGTATCAGTGATCAGATGCGACGGTTTAGAATAGTTGTATTGACTAGAATTGCAGAGGAATTAAATCTATGCCTTAGCAAAAATAATTCAAATATTGTAATGTAAGAGTAACAATATGAATTTCATGAAATAAACTGCGTCCGCTCTGTGACATTGTGAGAGACTGTAGCAAACTGGGTTCCTGTGGGTTTAGAATGAATGCCACAAGAGTAAAAAAAAAAGTCTTCAGAAAAGGTAGCTACAGTAACAATCAACAACTGACACATGATTCCACAGCGGCAAGAGCACTTCTTTCATGGGGTCACAGCTGTAAATAAGAATTTGAATCAAATTTGTACTTACTAACCTGCTGAGTCAAATAGTTTTGTCTATTACTCAGAATTCATTTGATGAAATATGCCAGTTTCGGTCCTCCAGCAGTCGCCGCGGTCTCTTTTTCCAGCGTATGCTACGAAACCGTGCTTACCTCCGAGCCCAACCTTATGACCTGAAGGACTAAGTAGCTGATAATGTACCAAATACGTGCCTGGTAGAGTAGTGCAGAGATACCATCAAAGCCATTCCGGTCTTGCAGATCTGTACCAGATTAAATCAGCAGTTGTTTCTCTAACATTTCACGAATAAAGCTTAGGTCCCAGTCGCGATTTTAGAATGATCATCTAAAATCAACAAACCGCTTCTCGATCTGAATGAATCAAACTGAAAACTACAAAGTGGGGTAAAA
>MU952941.1:0-18486 GCA_036418165.1 Cooperia oncophora | reverse complement strand
GCAATGAAATACTTTCCGTGCGAGTACTGGTGGAAAATTTTCTTGGTCTCTGTCGTGCATCCGAAAATCCATCAGATCTATTGGTAAGGAAACGGACTTCATCTGTAGACCCCGTCATCGTAGACATTCATGACTATTTTCGGTTCTGAATTGCCTGTTGTCGCCATCTACTACCTTGGAACCATCGTCATTTGCGGCGCGACGTCGCGCGACGCCACCAGCGCGGTTCTTGAGAGGAGTGCGGTATAATTTGAGCTCTTTCTGAATGAAAGGCAGGAGTCTCATTATGTACTTCAGCTGAGGAATACTTTTTGGACGTTTTCTACAAAATTGGTCAATGTGAACTATCGACCAATGTGCAGTTCTGACGTGTCTGAACTAAATTCGGCATTCCTGTGACATCTTTCGCATTGTGATCGTTCCACTGGTTCTTGGCACAGGCACGTCGTACCCTGGGATACCTAGCGAAACCGTATTTGAAAAAGGGTTCTCACCTGTAGACCTTTCTCAGTTTCCCGTGCTTCACGTGCGTTGTCCCCCTGCTCGAAGAAGTTATGGGAAAAACTGGAGAATTTTCGGAAAAACCTGGAAAAGTGGTAGGAAATCGGGAGTGTCAGGGGAGGAATCTTAGGCGGAGGATTCCTGCTTCTTAGCTGAACGTACCCTTCACAGACCAATTAAAATAAGAAGTTTCTGGTGAAGATGGCGAAATTAACATTGTTATGACTGGTACAGTACCATAGGAGATGGCACTGTATTCACAAAGTATTCCGGGACTGTGTGGGCCGGATACGTCATGCAAGTTTTTGCTGACTAGAGCGATCACCTGCTCGGAATGTCCATCCAGGGAAGGTATAGACGTTGGGTAGAAATTTTGCAAAGTAGGACCTCTCCGCTTAGAATTCCTCCTCTGACAATCTCAATTTCCTACTATTTTTCCAAGTTTTTCTGAAAATTCTCCAGTTTTTCCCCTAACTCCGTCGAGCAGGGGGACAACGCACGTGAAGCTTGGGAAACTGAGAGAAGTCACAGTCGAGAAGATAAACACGAATTCCCTGAGTATCCCAGTAATCGACGTGCCCGTGTCCAAGAACCAGCGGACGATCACAATGCGAAACATGTCACAGGAACGCCGAATTTAGATCGAACGTTCTGACTAACGCACGGATGTGTAACAAGAGAATCGTAATTCGCCGCGCTAGTGGGCGTCGCGTGCGACGTCGCGCCCGCTAATGACGACGATTTTAGGTGGTATTGGTCGAGAATAGACAATGTATGACCAAAAATAGACACAAGTGTCTACCATGTCCTTGTCTACATGTAATCCGATGCTTTAAAAAAGATAGTTCAAATTGAGGAAACATCATCACGAAACATTGCCACGCGTTACGAAGCGGCAATTTACGATTCTCTTGCCCGTAACGCACGAGCTCACCCTCCACGCTTAGCGCCTAGCGTTCAGCATTTGTGCAGTAACTCTGCCATCAGTTCTGGAGAACGAAAATAAACCTTTCATAAAGGTCCATGAGGAAAATTCGGAGCGATTGCAGTGCAACAGCCGCGCAGCATGATAGCACCAAGAACAAGAAATACTTGGAATGGCACAAAAGAGTAACCAGATTGATACCAGTGGATAAAATGTATCTATCTCTCACATAAATCTCTCTTTATTTTAGCATTTTTACAATGCAAAACCTGAACGTCACATGACTTGCTTGAAATATTAACATTAAAGGCATCACATATCGAGAACATGACCAGAAATTGCAATGATAGAACTACTTTGGATGGTTTAAAGTCTGTATTAGTGAGGATCTATGCAGGAATGGAGCTGTTTGGCTTAGAGGAGGCATGGACCCCTAGATCGACCTGTTAATTCATGTTAACTTACAGGTTTCGCTTTGGTCAGACCCGTAAACTTCTGTGAAGCTGCGAGTGGACCATTTTGCTCACAGTAATTGTGCCTTATAGCCCTTAGTGCCCCTACCAAGCCGAACTTCTCCTCGAGGAATGAGCGTACGATGAACTCAACGTTATCGTTAAACGAAAAGTTAGAAGATTATAACCATCTGTAGATGATCTGCTTGCGTAGAAGGGGACATGCACTTAGAAGCTACAATCCACCCAACAGGTAAAGTGGAATCCCTAGATAGAGTTCTGTATCAGTGCATAGCTATACAATCACAAATACACAACAAGCTCAACGGAGGCAAATGAAAAACAAACAGACTTCCCATTATGTAAATGACGGACATCAAAAATAAACACAAAATAAATGCCATGTGAAAATGTAAATAGATACATCTTTAACATTCATTTACGTGATCACACGTCGCCGAGTACGAACCATTTTGGGTGTCCTGGATCTTCTTCATCAATTTCACAACATTCATTGTTGGGACTAAATGTAACGTTTAGCATAATGGGACAGTAAGAGAGAATTCACCATTTTAATTAAGATACTCTAAAAAGGATGAAGCGGTTCCGGTGCAGATGAACCCCTTTCGGGATCTGTCACACATTCTAGTTGTATTCAGGACTTTAGTGTCCTTTTGAGTGTGTCCTGGCGTGCACAAGGACTTGCTAGGGCCAGTCAAAGAGCACCTTGGCGTCATCATCCGCCCGAAGCCAAAGCCACTCGGAAATTCAACGAGGCTGGCTAGGCGACAAAAATTGGTGGAAATCGACTGATACGAACGATATGATACAGACTTCTCGCTTTCTTCCTTCAATAACTGGTGGAAAACGGTTTTGGCGCCGCACCCTCCCTCCCCCTCCCCCCTTCATCCGCAGCAAACGAGCTTGTAAGAGAAAGATACTCACAGTAACCAAGTCCTTGTAAAAACAGCATCATGCTTTCCGTCACTACTTCTGGGCGGTCGTCCAACACAAGACCACATGCATCAGAGACCTGAAGAAGCACTTCGTCTGCAGCAGCATCATAGAAAAATGCAAATAACAAACGTTATGTTCACTAGATACATTGTATGGCATCAAAAATGCAAAAAGTACAGCCATCGAAAGCTTGCATAATTTTCCTGCCAATGAAACCACCACAAATGTTTAATTTCGATTCCGTTAAGGATGGATGCAAGATCTAGATATCTAAGGGCAAGAATTGACCCAGTAAGAGCGAAACTAGTTCTAGGGATTCAGTGACGGGTTCTCATGTTAGTCTCAATACTGTGTGGAAACCTCAAGTGAGAAACAATGGACTCACTGTGCACTTAGCAACTGTCTGGACATAGAACTTGCGTTTCAGAACCTACCTTGATCCAGTCCGAATGCGCAGGATCCAGTTTCGTGTTTACTTCCACTGTGTCGTTCACAAATGGGCTTCCAGCACCAACAATCTGCAGTACCGGAACGTTCAGTTGAGGACCACTTTGACCGTCTCGCGATATAGCAATGGCAGTGCGGCTAAAAATCTTAATTATAGATGAAATATCAACCTGGATATCATCAGCCTCAGAATGTAGTAGAATGGGCTATAAGCACCGACTTTTACAACAAAACTAGTGAAAATCTCTATATCATGCTGGAACTCCCTGCGCCTCAAGTTTATGAGGAGCTCTGAAGTTTGGAATGACAACCCACTGGCAGATCGCATTTATCTTTGGCTTTTCGGGCTCCGCCAAACAAAAATGTAAAACCGAAATGTAAGACGAGTAAGGTTGCGTTAATGTCCCTGGCTGTGATTCAAAAATACACCAAAGAAGAACCCCCCACCACTCCCCAACTTTTACAACCCCTCCCAGCGGCCCAAATACGACCACTCCCAAATGACTCCAGAGCGTTGTTAACTGAAGAACAACGTTGACAGAAGCACTCACTTGACATAGGATTCGATGAACATTGCCAGATTTGTCGGATTTGGTAGGTGCTGGAAGTATACGCGATACTGACGCACGATGTCTGGGCTACATTCGTCCAAGCGACGTCCAAAATGATGCCACATGAGATAGTCAACTGTGAAGGTATTCATTCCCGTGCCACGTAAATAGCGGAGGTTCATCTGAAATTGAAAAAAACTAACTCATGCACTCCGGTGGTGGAAAAAGACAGTTATTTGCCAGTAACTGCGTGATGCAGAGCTAGCTGCACCGGCGCTACAATGGCAATAAAAGGCCTTATTGCTGAAGTTACGTGCAGGAGGATTCTAAAAATGCGGCATAGAAAACAAATCAACTCCACTGTTCATATAAACCAATGAAATCGCGTACTTCACAAAACCCGATGAAACTGCGTAGTGATACAAATTTACAGTCAAAAAGGCGTCAGGTTAGTTCGAGGAGGGGGAGGGTAGCATGGGCAGCGCTAATGTATCCTTCTCTTATAGTAGTACATCATCGGATTGGGAGGAAGTTGAGGTGTCAGCACAACCCTCATGGCAAGTTCCTTGCCTGTTGTTCAGACCTCCTGTCCCACCTTACTTGCGATCTTGCCAAGTTCTTCCAGCTCCCCACCCACGTTCCAAAAAATTTTCCACTCTCCCCAAAGAGGGACGTCGAGCGGGGGAGGTGTGGCCCTCCAGCCGACTATTAGCAACAGTAGGTGTACCCTGCGGCCCACCAATTGGGGTGGTCAGCAGCAGCACGTTTGAAACGCAAAGGTCAACTACTGGAAAAACAATCACTCCCACGAATCGGAGAAACTTGTTCCAAGACTAGATACGACCTCCTCCCACCAACCGCGACGCCGATGTGACTCTCCCATAAATGCTGTATCTGTTCCCTTAACCAAAGCATAAGCATACAGCGCAAACACCAGAGACGAATTCACAATATCACAGGCAGCGTTTACGCTTCGCGACCGCAGATACTCGTTCGCGCGTTCGTGACCGGCGAGCTCTTCGGGTCGCGCCGTTCGAGCGATCGATGCGCATGCTTTCTACGGCATCGACTGCGCCGACGCGCAACCGAAGCGCTGCCGTCGCGAGGTCTGAACGCTGCCTTACAATTCTGGCTTTAGAGCTAGGATCTCTGGCGAAGGAAGTCCAATAATCCCTTCGAAAGTTTTTTTTTTGTCCCGAGGGATACGGTTGGCTACTGCAAACGCCTATAGTCCTAATCATTGAATGGTTCGACCGGTCGGCTTCACGGCAACAGAGATCTAGGTGAGCCTATGTAAACATCGGCCGATTTAAGTCAACGACATTTAGGGTGTTTTACTGGTCTACACACCAGACGACAAGCTCGCCAGTATTGCCTCTTATTGTTGAGGAGACTGATCTCAACTGTTTCACGACTTTTCAGGCTCCGAAGAAGGCGAAGAAGTCAAATGCTGGCCTAATAAAGGAGTGACAACTTTCTGGATTTCTTTTTTTTTCGTTCTTACTAGCGCTTTATACTACTATAGACACGCACACTCTTCGCAGCTAGTACCGAGGACGAATGGTCTTTATTTGACACCCTTTCGTCACGCTCGTATGCAATGAGTACTGCTACACAGAGGCGCGCTTCCTCTCATCTTCGCTAGCGTCCCGAGAAAACGTCAAATTTGAATGAAACTGAAAAAAACGCTCACCTTCTGGTATGCCCATTCATCCAGCCGAGCTTTGTATGTGCAACATCAGATTCACAAGGAACAAAGCATCACAATCGGCGTTGGTTCATAAGCTGGCAATAGAAAACTTGCACGGTTTTTTGGGCTCCTCTGTCACAGTATGACGACTAATCATGATCCACAAATCTCAAACTAACCATCCTATGAAGTTACCCAGCGATCAAGTCATTGTGGTAAACGGCTCGATCGTTCCCCGGGTAATTATCAAAAACTATCTCAAATCAGAATCGACATGAATGAAGATTCTTAAACTCAATTTGACCCGGCCTGAGAGTGCGAATTACCGTAAGCACTCAAGGTCGATGAATCCTCTCCTAGGCAGTGTTGTCTCCGAATGGAACCATAACACTTTGAACACTTGTCTGACTTAAGCCCACGTTGAAAATTTGACGATGATTACCCACTTGTTGTCAAGGAAGAATGAGCTTTTGACCCCATTCTCCGGGAATTGTTCAGATTCACCAGAGATGGCTGCTTCCATTTCTATTTTCAGAACCACTATCAGCACTTTCTTTCTCTTCCTCGATCCTATGACTAAGATGAAGTAAACTAACCGCATATCTGAGAAGTACATTGGCTCCAACGCCGACACCAAAGGCAATGACAGATTGAAGCCTACAATGACGAAATAAATCATGGAAATGAAGATAGGTTGTAAATGAAACGATATTGGAGCATGACGATTGAAAAACCTCTAGAATGGGGCCGTGAAACACCTAGTACACCGCCTGAGGAGAACGTACTCATGTTTCGTCTGGAAATCGAAAACGAAAAAAGCGCAAAGCAAACGCTGCCAGCCGCTAAAACAATAACAATCTAAGGTTCTTGCAAGCAAATGGTGCTGCTCAAATGCGAGCCGGCTTAACATACCAATACACTACTGTGAGACGGTAGATTCCTACTGAAAAAATCGTGAGTGTTACTGCAAAAAGCTATATGCACCTGGTTTCAATCCATTAATTACTAAACATTCTTGGGGACCATATCCGCATAATATTAAAAAACTTACTCATAAAAGTCAACGACGGTTTCGACAATTTTCGCAAGTCCATCCATAGATGGATATATAAATCTGAAGAAGGCAAACATGGCCACGGTCCAGAATGAAGGATAAAAGCAAAGCGATCACTCACGTGTCTGGGAGTGGTTGAGCATCTACTTCCTGCCCCGGAGCATTAATGTTGTAAATACAAAACTTCTCTGTGAATTCAGCAATCGAAACAAATTGGAAGAAGTTTTGAAAATTGCTGTCAGCTGAAAATTGTAAACCTAGGTCGTTATATGGAACCTTCTGAATGTCGACGATAAGTTCAATCACCAACGGGAGATACCGTTTGCAGAAAGGGAACGCTAACGGTATTTGGGGGAAGGCACCCAATATAGCGCCTCGCATACCTCTTTTTGCCCTTTCGAGTTCGGGCTTGAAAAACCAGATTTACGGGTTCTCGACAGCAGGCAGAAAGCACGGCTTCTCCCATTGCCAAGCATCGGAAAGTCCATAGAGTAAACTGAATAGAAGTGGAATGGGAGAAGTTTCCGCGACGGGAGGGGCCATTTGCAGCTTTCGCTACTTCCCATCGACGTGTCGAGCCATCTGGAGAGCTATTTCATGAGCTTACAAAGAGCCGACAGGTTTTGCCATGGTGGCTCGACAAGCTTGCTCCAGTTTCACAAAAGTTGGACTCTCATCATAGTGGACCTGGTAAACCGGGAATAAACGATCAGCGAAAGTGTCAAATGCCCCCTCCCCCCTCCCCCCCTCCCCGCTCGGCCGAACGTTCGAGTGAAGGTGGGAGGGCACTTCCACAAATGAAGGACCGAGCAGCAGAAGCGCGCATGGAATGTCTCTTTACCCAATATGTTAGCATCAGCTAAAAAATGGCAACAACAATCCATAAAGGTGTTTCAAGTGATGCAAAGCAAAAAAAACTTACAATCAAGTGCAAGGTCGTGAAATGTGATGAGAGGATGTTTACTGCGATTCCCATAGATTGATATTTTGACCTTTCCATATGCAGTATTAATTCGTTCCTTAAAAACCTAATTTAACATTATTTAACAAGAGTAAGACTACAAAGACAAGCTCATAAGATTCGACAGTACAGATCCATAGTACGCAGTCATAAGAACGGAGTTTGTGTTGTTTTAGCACACTGATGAGATGACACCAAGACAAGGTCCCCCCCCCGGTCTGACCACACGGAGTTCCACATCGGAGATGCCATTTCCGCGGCCGCATCAGGCATCGTACCGGTGTTCTATGCTTAGGAGATAGCGAATTAAATGGACAGACAGCCACTAGTGGCTGTTTCTGTGCGCTGGTGGTGTTTTCTGTGCCTTTGCTGCCAACAATGAATCTCGCGACCGAAACTTGAACGCCCTGAAGTTCCTAGCTTCCTGGTGACAACGTTAACATAGGAGTTTGTTGCGTAGTAAAAAGCGCAGAAAAAGTCCGGTAGTCCCGAGCGCCCGATGACTCTGAAGTGGGGAGGGGGTCGTCATTTGAGAGACTCCTTGTGCGAAACCACAATTACTGTAATGAAGATGACAGCTTGCGCCTCAGCCTAAACAGGAAGGAGCTCCGGGTAGGTGAACCAACTCCATTCAGATGATATTGATCCAAGTTCTGCTCGAGTGGTCCTTTAAATGGTTTCAATCGTGGTTATTAGCGCCTCAGTCCCTCCAAGGCTCTCACACTGTACATTGTTCATTTCCCTACCCTCATACAGTTCTCCGTTTCCCCTGCTTGAAAATTTCGACGTTTTCCAGGAAAAGTTCCCCCAGTACTGAAGCTGTAAGAAATAAGAGAAAAACGCTGCAGTGAAAGTAGTTTTTAAGAAACCACGTGATGAAGCAGTCGTAACATATGGTCAAAGGGCATAATGTTACAGAAAAAGTAGTGCAGAGATATCAGACAACTGATAAGAGGAAAAAAGTGTTAAAGAAATTAGGACTGACTACTAGCGGAGAAGAGGGCACGCAGGGGAGACATTTTTAGAAAGGAGAATTTCAGGCAAACAATATGAGTGGAATTTTGCAGTGGAATTTTCATTACGAAAACGATAAGCTCGATTGCCAGACTAGAGAAAAATTGGCCATGGCCCAAACTTCTTCCAAACATTATCTGAAACTTTTTTGCCCATACCTGGAGCGATCTGATTTCCATGAACTTCTATGCCATTACCACTAGGGATACTACCCCTCCAACTAGCTGTCACTCTGGCCCAAAAAACGAGGCTAGGATACAGGCATTTTCGTGCAAAGCAGTGCACAGTGTTTAACAATTAAACTTCAGTAGATTGTCGGACGGCCAAAAATCCTATCCAAAACGCTGTCAACCGCACGGTAGTTCACAGTGATGCCGCACATCCCCAAGTCCGTATCGCCAACCGTTAAACTCTGATGAATTACAGAAAGAAGAGGCGCAGTTTGGCTTACTGGGGGCACCAAGTGTTACTCATCAAGCCTGTACAGGTCTCTTCGTGAAGACCTGTAAATTCTTGTAACCGAAGTGGCTCACTTGTACCGCTACGCAGTTCCACAAGAATTTACAAGTCTCACTAAAGCGAGAATTGTTAGCTGACATGAAATAGTAGAAGGAACAGGTGAAAGCGCCAAATAGCCCCTCTAAGCCGAACAGCGATACAAGGTTGTTATTGCGTGGGCGTGTATTTTCTTTCCTAGTGATATTTTTAAGAACGACATTTTTTAGAGAAACGTTGCTGAGAGGTCTATGTTCTAGAAGTTTTGGTAATTTTTTGGTTTTGTTTCGAGAAAACTCAATAAACTGGATTTCAACAGAAATTTTTGAAGTGGCCGTCTTAAATGGTTTTGGCACTGCAGTGGAAAGCGGCACCAACATTTAGTTTCCTTTTTCCCAGTTCTCTATTAAATGACGAATCTGAGAAATGGGATTGACAATCAAAGTAACAATGATCACCAGCGGGGAGACGCTTTGAATATTAGGAGTTAGGGTTGGATTTCCTCGCCAACAGCGCTTCACGAACAAAATGGCACTGACATGGGGCTACTATCGGTATTGTCATTATGAACATACTGATTGCCAGTGCGACTTACACCTGCTCACCGAATTATCAGGCTGGTTTATATTTCAGTGGAACAAGAGCTTTAGGGAGCTATCCTTGTCACGGGAGCACCCTTGCGGGTAAAATCATATGTGCGAAAGTGGTTACACACCTCGTTACAAGAACTCCTGTTCCAGAGTTCCCCTAGGTCGGAGGTTAGAGACGAAACAAACCATCTATCGTATTCCCTCCACATTTATTTTCTAAGTGGTGGAAAATCCTCATCTCCCTGGCTCAAAATCAGCTCGCTTGAAATGTGCCCCACATAGCACGAACAGGACCAAATTTTATGATACTGAAGTGAAAGGGAAGTCCACATGGAACCTGGGTACTTCTGTGAAGGATTTTAATCCATGAAGCTGATTCGCGTCTTTTTTCCAGACCAAACCTCCAGAATCGGTTCAAAATTGGAACTAATAAAGGAAATTGCACTGTCCTTCTACATTGTCGTCGCTAGTTCGCCACGTTCTGAGTACTGCTGTGATCGTACGACAACCTACTGGTTTGCACCCGAGGCAATCGAAACTAGCGGAAACATTTTGTTCTTCTACGACCCGTCAGCAAAAGTCATTTACTGTACACAGTCTTGTGGCATGAGCCAAGGCGAAGGACATCCAGAACAGGTGGAGTTCACATGCAGAGACTTAGGAAATGACGTGGATACGAAGCTCATATAGGTTTGTTCGCTGCGGAGGGATATGTAAAGCAGGGAATTCGGCGCGGCGCCAATCCCTTTTTGCACCATTTGTGGACCGAGCAAGCGAAAACACAGTACAATATGTTCGTATCGTCACTTCCCACCAATGTTGCCGCTTTACTCGTGCCCGTACACCGGTAGGAAAAGGCGGGTTTGACACCCGCGCTCAAAAACAAATCCCGCCTGACACGCCTCTCCATCCACAATGACCACGGCTGTAGCTTTCAAAAGCCCCTTGTAAATTGGGATAATTGCTATCCGACGAAGATTTGTCTTGCGCCATTAATCCTCTACCGGACAAGCTTCTTCGCAAAGCGCAAAACTTTTTAGGCAACTTTAACAAAATTGTGGTTAATTAACAAACCTCGACCAGGTCTGGAACCTGATTGTCCAGTAGTGGATCACGAGTGAACGAGTGCATTTCCATAGAAGCCATAATTAGCCTCTGAAAACATAAATTATAATATAAACGATTTGAAAATAACGCAATAAGCTATTTCAGGAGGATGCGTGGCATTTTCTTTCAATATGACCCCCTCTCCGTAATATTCGTCGAGCAGGATGTCGTCTCATTCGGTATCGCCGACTATGAAAAAAAAATGAGAAGTCTCAAAATTGGTTGCTGCTCGGCTCAAAGAAGGATGGGACATTTTTGCGGTTTCACTAGTTACTTTGCTAGTTCCTGCCGTTTTACATGTCTCACCGTGGTAAGACCCTGCCCACTAGATACGAGGCTCACGCTATTGCATATCTTCGCAGGAGCACACAGGTGTCCATGAGACATCAGTAGTGATCGACGCGAATGAGCAAAATGCCCCCACCAGCCGAACTGCCCCTTGAAGTCATAACCATCCCTTTCCTTTGCCGCCGAGTTAACCTTTAACTGCATTGTGGATTTCACAGTGATTATGTGCCTTACTCTAACATCCCCTCCCACTAACTAAAAATATATCCCCTACGAAACAACAACTGAATTGGTCAAGGCCTCACAGATAACAATATTTGAATAGAAGCTTGCAACCAGAACCAAGGTGTATTCATACATCCGGGCGGGGCACCCAAGCAGTAGAGGAAATTATCTCAAGAAATGAAACGAAAAATAGATGAATGAAGCTGAAAACTAAAGACGAAGCTGTGTGCACTTTTCTTAATGAAGTGGGAGCGCACTATCGATCAAAGAACACGCGTTTGTTGCATTATAGGTTACGGTAGACGTGAGTGCAAAGCCGTAATCACGGGAAGCACCCTAAATGACGAGGTCAGCACAAAACATTGCGTTGCTAAGGAAGGTGCAGGACGTAATGACGTTCCACATACTTGATGGCTGACTACGTACGAAATCGATTGCATTAGAATTGGGGCATAAAATGCTGCGACATTTTCTTCATGCCTGCATTTACTGAGAAACTCTCGGGGAACATTTAAGATCGATCAGGACGATTCGTTGGCAAACTCTTCACTGGGGTGCGGACGAGTTTTCCACGCAGTGAAATTCTCAAGCTTCTCTCCATTTCTTGCTTCTCAACTACAGGGGCCATTTGAGGAACTTGATTTATGGGGAATTGTGAACATTTCCAAGATTGCTCTATTCCTTAAAAGAATCCTGGCTCTCTCTCTCTCGGATGAAATATAGCATGAAGCAGTTGAGCAGTGAAGCAGCAGCTCCAAGTTTGTTTGGGCCTTTCAGACGGCGTTACTCATTAATATGGAAATGAGCCTGTACCCTGCCTCGCTATCGAATATATAGATTTGCATGTAAAAGCTTTTTACAAAGCAAGGGAACGCAACTGCGTCATTAGCGCTCCCCCCCCCACCCCAGCGCGATTTGACTTGAGGGCCATATCAATGTAACAGCGCCTCTGCGTATCGACTGCTCATCACCCCAGTCAACTTGTACTGCGATGTCACGATGGATGGGAAGTAACGCTCCACACCCGGCGTGCTCCTTCACTTATGATGATGCGCGAAAAGGCGCAAATGGCATGGTCCGGCTCCGCCCATATGACCGAGCGCATAAATATTCGTTGTCAAAAAACGGGAGTTTTCCAATGAATCAAATAATTTCCAGTGCGTCCTTCAGAACTCATTTTTGGTTTCTGTCACATTCCACTAACGGAAAACCGCTCTGTAATCAAAACGGAAGATTCAACTGGTTCGAAAAAAAAAACAAAAAAACTGATTCCTTCGAAGGAACTATATTTCGTATACAGGTGACCTACTCTTATACATATAACAATTCCTGCGCTTGTCCACAGTGACGAGTTTGTAGGAAATTCAACAAAAATTTGCTGAGTTCTGAATTTAGGGAGTAGGGGTTGATTAGTTTCCGTTTCACAGGTTCCATAAGAGAGAAATCAAATTCATCTGTCCTTTCCCTTCTTTCCATGAGTCCACATCTGAGAGTAACAAGGGGTCGTCTGCGCGAGCGGCGGTGGATGCGAGTGTCCATACGAAAGACACACAGGAAGTATGTGTAAAACTAGGTCATCCCATTCAAAAGTGCCGCGACATATAGAGGAATGGCAGGAAAGCAAAGGGGATAGAGCAGCGGGCTGATATACCATATGGAGGATAGTACCTTTAACTGTGTATCTCTGAAATTTGGCGAACCTACCCACGGAAGAAGTTCTCGAGAAATTGAAAAGAAGCCCGAGTGGTGAAAATCAGCGCCCGATCTTTTCCAAATCAAGAACGTCATAAGAGCGACCTGCCAGTCTCGACCGAACGCTTCGAGCAGTAATTGTGGTTGAAATGGTGTTCCTTCGAACACACAGGTGGAGAAGGTTTGGTTCAGGAGCCCAAAAGGAACGAAAAACGCCGGAAGAATCTGGGTTTGTCAGTGGATGCTCCTTATAATGTTCAGTCCTGACCCCAAGAAAAAAGGCGGATGAAGTCAAGCGCTGAATGTCTGATTCCAGAGCCTGAACCTTTGCCGAGTTTCCCTGTCAGACTGACATCCCTGCTGCAACTGCTGCCCGAGTTATGTCCGATCAACTGATGATGGTCAAGAGGGTGTGCGCATAGGTACCTAATTTTCTTATAAAAGCACGAACGCTGTACCGATTCTATACCTCTGAGCAGAATGTTCTCGGCATGATGATGTCCAGTTCACGACTCGTGAAAAATGCACCCGGCCCTGATGAAATATGGTGCGTCTTGGGACTCGGACGCGTAAAAAACTCCAATCATCAAATTCAATTTTTGTATGAATGCAGATGAGAAGCCGCCCGAGTTCTACCATGAGGGGTTACGTGGGCGCAAGTGGATGACCATTATAGCGAAGGATTCCTACACTGTGGCTTTCAGGCGGCTCTATACAGAGAATATCGTCGTGTCGGTGCATCCTGATCCTCGGCGACCAGATCGACAAATGGATGACACCATACAACTACAAGGAGGCCACCGTTGCTCGTCGTAGTCCCAGACCTCTAGTACTCCTTATCCCTGAGCCAGAGTAGGCGTGGCATTTGAACATGGCACGGAATTGGTTACTCGTGGGATTTTAATCTGAGACAATCGCCATTTTGTTCCTTGTTGGACGGGAACGTAACCACATTTGGGTCAAAATGAAAACACCTCTCCAAAAGCATAACCACCACGACGCTCAGTTGAAGCACGCAGCCACGCCTACCTCATCTCAGGGATTTCGAGTGTAGCTGTATTAGCAGTGCTAGGACACAAACAATGCTGAGACCTGGGTTCAATCGCCCCATTCGCCCAACATAGGATCGTTCGATCCTAACTGCTCTGGTCAGTCAAGGGTACTCTCCGACGGCAAACGCTTCAACGTTTTGTCATTCGCCGAAATTGGCAGCAACAGCAATTTATTCCTACTGAAAAACCGAGGGTACCAGAGGTCCCAACGCCCTGGGAGCGAGTCATGAGTGAAGGAGGATCTACTTAACTCGAGGCCAACATATTACTTTTCTATCTGTTTTTCTCTTCGTTTGATCATGGATATAAGATCCTGCGGCATTTTTGAATGGGATGAACTAATAGGAGAGTCAGCACAGGAATACGCGATCATCTCATGCTCTCTCTCTCTTTCTGTCTCTGGCTGAAGTCCAGGAGGGAACGAATATTCGGCACAGTTCGCGGGCGTGTGGAGTGGCGGCATCCGTTGACCTTTCGCTCCCTTCACGAGCCACATCAGTACAGATCTGTGAAATCTTGTGAAGCCATGAAGTGGTACTAGTCGAAATTTCTAGAGGTCAATTGTCAGCTCTTGTAAAGCCATGAACACGTCGATGATATGTACTAAAGTATGAAGTGCATCTCCACCCCCCCAACCCCCAACGCAAAGCCGAACCGTACGGAATCATTCTTGAGTTCCCTGAAGGGAAAAATCGTATTATACAGAATCTCTCCGTGATATTGTATTTTTGAATTCTTTTTCGTTTTAAATTTCTGGTCAGTATCAGGTTCACGATCCCTCTCTGGCATGGGGAAGCAATCGAGGATCCCGCTACGAGCCTTCGGAACCGGTTTGAGTTGAAAAGCATTTGGTGAGATGTAGAGGACTAAGAAAGGCTGATGGAATGTCGATGGCCGAGTGTTGGGGCGAAGGCGTGTCAGCCAGCCTTCGTAGCGTCGCGAATGACTCATGGGGTTTTTTTTACGAAAGCAATCCAAAGAACGAACGCTCGGGCCAGCGCCCGGGGGGACGCCGGTGTACGTGCGACGCGGGGTTCAGCCCATGGCGCGAGTGGAGTCGATCGCGTTACCGCTCTCGTGGTCGGGGATGCAAGATGGCGCTTGCTGTTTCGTTTGTTGACTTTCCTTCAAAGGCAGCCAGACTTCCAACAGGAAATGAAAACGTTACTGAAGAAAAACCCGATAGGGAATTATTCAACCACTTATCCCAACATATAATTCGTATAACTTAAAGGCACATTCCGCGATAAAATAAGGCTATGACCTCTCAAATGTGTCGGACGATCCGGAAGGCGATTTTTGAGGCTGCGCTACTTTCAAAATGTGAAAAACGGCAAGAACTCCGCTAGAAGCTGACTAATTAGGCCCATGGACACCCCTTAGGCCCATGCCGACCCTCACCGGCTGCTAGCTACTAGCTAGTAGCCACTATGTTATCTTTCTCTATAACATTTCGGACTGCTTTTTTTCTGCTGCTTATTCTCCGTATAACTCAGATATGGCACTTTTTCATTGCCTATTTTGAGTTCGTTTTCCCGCCAATTTGCGGTCGCGAACTGTGCCTTTAACGACAGCACTTTTTTGAGAGGTCGTTCGCAATTCGGCAACGAGGAGGGGGGACATTTCGCACCTCCTTTGGCTTCACTAGTTCCGGTTTACAAGTCTTACTCTGGTGAATTCTGTGAACTCTTGTGAACCTGAAGCAAGCTCGTCAAGCCATCATGGCGGAACCTGTCAACCCAAAAAAAGGCTGTCTAGATGGGTCGACAAGTAGCAGAAGTGCAAAATGCACCTCCCTCTCCCTCTCCCCCCTCCCGTACTGTTCCGGAGATCCGAGTTGCGATGATGCAAAATTCAGCAGTTTCCAAAGTTGTACATGTGCTGCACCTTCGGGTTCAGCCGTGGACCTGGAACGACATTTTGTCGACAGATAGGCTTCGAAGGGTTACCTAAGCGCTGAGAGAATTGAAAGCAACCCTCTCCCTGCAATATGCCCCTGCTCATCAGGTGGAGAAGGAAGTGGTTGGCCGTTGCTGGCCTTTCGTAAGCTGGTGCAATTGCCGCGTGCGTGACGCCATTTGCAACGATAGTGTTGCTGCGAAGCAGCAATGCGGATATACTGACCAGTACCCTCCCAGGATCGCCGTGGTGGTACATGAACTGACCAAAAGTGGGCTTTATCTTGATGAGGATATCGGCGTTGCTCAACTTATCCTAGGATGGCCCAATCATTTTACCTTATTGAGAATCCTAGCAGGGGTTTGACAATGACAATGGCATACTCAGACGGTAGCCGGCACAGTTCAGTCTTCCTGCTGTACAGTCGTCATCCTTGCACTTGATAGGGGCGTGTCGGCGAGAAGGAGCGTGCACACTGTTTGAAGCCTTCTCAGCCTTTTCGTTGAAACGCGTATGCGACAAAAAGTGATAGAAAACGAGTAACACGAAGGATATAATACAGTAATGTCACTCTCTGGTTCAACGATTGGTGCAGTACGGGTGCTGACGACCGCGCCGCACGCAGCCGCACTGACATTGACTATCAAGTGCAAGGATGACGACTGTAGACTGTGGAGCATGTCGGTAAGGCCGGATTTGGCGTGCTCAACCCATTCTCCACCTTGTTGGTTTTGAAGCAGGATTTCCTAAACAACTCGTGGACCAGCCAGCTTCTATAGTTGATGCAGAACAGGCTGGCACCGCCATACTCATCTCGCCTGACAAGCCCCGTCACAAGACTGTAGTTTTCATGCTTTCCGACATGTGTGGTAACAGTCGATGGGCTCTGGAATGTAGAAAACGTGGGTGGGGGGGGGGCAAGTTCACCACGTTCTCCAAATTTCGGAGCATCAGCCATCAGCCGACATCACGAAGCCGATTCCTTTTTCATTCACCGTATCGCACGCAAGGCAAAAGGACCAGTTGCCACCACACCTCTTCCGTCCAGATTTCTTCATAACTCCATCAATACATCTCTACAGTTTTTTAATCGATGTTGAAAGCGGGGCGCATATGAACTGATCGAAGCCAAACTTTCCACTCATTTGGGTTGAAAGCAAATTCTCCCGGTAGTGGCAGACATCGGTGAGTTGGAAAAAAACCTGTCTCTTATCTTTGCCCGGTCAAAGACACGTCCTTGCTCGAGATGATTCAAGGAAGCTGTTTCAATAAGTGGACAGCAACGTATGTACTTAAAGCAGCGCCCACGCTCATTTGGATGTTCCCGCGCCCTTTTTGGATATCATAGCCCTCCCTATGAGGATTCCGCATGTACTAGTTTTGCATCTCAAAAAGGCGAGACGATAGCGCCGTTTGCTATGAAGGAATCGGTCGCCCCGCCCACCTGGCTAGGAGTGTCTGTTAGCAGTTTTTCATGATGTTTTGCTTTTTTTTCTTCACTCCTAGATCACGTAATATAAGAACTTCACAACTCATTATCCTTGAAAGCGGGCTTAGCCTTCAAAGGCTAGGGCAAAACAGTCAAGGCAGTCAGGTAGGCGGGGCGGCCTCCTCTTCACAAGGGGTTGCGTCATCCTCTCCTATTTTTGAGCTGCGAAATTAGTACATCCTCCGCCCTTGTCAAGAAAGCTACGATCGAAGGGCGTATTATCATTGAATGAATATGGACGCTGCCTTTAATTCCTCCTCCCTTAGTATGTCGTCGCAGCAAAAATACGACTTAACTGCTATTTTGTAGTAACTTGTAGTAGACTGGTGACGAGCTCCTTCCCAGTCCCCGCCCCGCCCCCCACACCCCTCCTTTCAACGCCATTTTCCAGGAAAAGGAACAAATTTTGGGAATACTGAGAAGAGTGCTGGGAAGAGGAAGGTGACAGGCAGGATAGATAGGATGGATAATGGGGGGTTCGTATCAGAGCAGGAAATTTTGAAGGGGGTAGTATTTAGCAAATCTTCTTCTCAACGGCTGGATGAAACTACTCCCCAACATATAAAACCAAGGCTCAAAGATTTTTGAGTCGACAAGTAATTCTGTGGTTAGAGGGGCAAATGTCCATTCACACGCTCTCGGAATATTCTCTCGAATAACTCCACGGGAGTGTGTTCATCGCTAAAGCTAGTCACGTTGCGTTAAAAATGCTTTCACTAGAAGTTTGTATTTTGGACAAGCAGAAAAAAGAAAAAAAAATCGGAATTATGCGTCAAACCTGTTTCTCGTCGTCCTCCATGTCCGTCTGAATTGATAGTCTGTTTGGTAATGACTGTGGTGACGTCACCTGAACACTGCAGTTCACCGATAAATGAATCTACAGCACTTTTGGCTCATTTACCCAAGAAACAACTTTTTTTGAAAATACAGGCTTATACTAGTTGAACAGTGTTGATTTGTAGTGAAAGGAAAGCAAGGTATTACAACAGCGAATAGTCTTAAGGATGAAAGTGCTCCAGCACGCTAGTGTTAGCTGTTCTGGTGGTAAAATGAGACCACACAGAGAAACCGTTAGGATGGACAGAACCGGGAAATGG
>MU952938.1:0-14863 GCA_036418165.1 Cooperia oncophora | reverse complement strand
TCTTTCTATATTTCTTTATTTATTTATTTGACTGTGTGGTCTCTCGTATCATCTTGTTAACGTTCTTCCAAGCTTTTCTTTGGTCGAAACATTGGAATAAATCCCATCCACTGCTAATTTATCAACTTTCACATCGAGTAACTCACATTATCATCTTTAATTGGAACAAGTGTGTCAGGATCCATGTTGCGAAACCAGTCGGGACCAGAGTCTTCTTCCTCTTGGAGATTGCTTCTGATATTGTCCTGCAATAATCACCACATTTCGAAGTTATTTCAAAAAGGTGACCAGTGGTTTCCAGAAGCTCAATACCTCTGCTTCGGGTCGATTTTCATGCTGGAGGTATAGTTCATTCACACACAAAAGAGACGGAGGTTTTCCCGTGGACTGAGTGAACGAGGTTTCTTTGTTATCCAAAGTTGTACCAATACCAGATTGTCCAGTCCATAGCATAGTACCTAAAGACATAGGCTCCTACAGATGGAAATATAGTTAGGCAACGAAAGGAAGTCAAAATTACCTGATGACACCGTGGAAATTGTCGATCCCACCGCAGCTACCGAATCTCCTTGACGTGCTGGAGATGCACTCGCTGGACTGCTGTTATCAAGGTCTTCAATTGACTGACGACGTTCCTGTTCATTTGGGAGATATTGTGCCATCATCTTTGCGCAGTAATGACAAAGGCGCAGGTCTCCTATGTACCCTGAGATGACGATAACTCAAAAAGAACAATCAGATTACGATAGCAGTTCAGAATAGCCGACAACATTTCAACTGACCACAAGGCGAATCTTACTGGAAAACAGGGTACCTCTAGTGGTGAAAATTTCTGCAAAAAACGACACCCTCGGAACTAATTGTCCCTTTGTACGACCCCTCCCCCATCCTCATCACCCTACCATCTCCGTGAATTCTCCAAACTCATATGCTACCGCATTTCAGTGTAGTTTTGCTGAAAATCTGCAAGAATTTTATCTTTTTCCGGGAGGAGCTACCGCTGAGCGGCCGCGGGCGTCAATACTCCATCCTCGCTGGGGATCCCCAGCGTGGACGTGCCGTTGTGGGAGCATGTTCTGCTATTTCTTCATGCTCAGTGAGATGTTTGTTTGTAGAGGAGCTTCATAACTGCTACTAAACGACGTACCTAAAGCAGATCCTGGTACATGAATGTTGCAACATTTCGCGCAGAATATCTGCCCACAAAGGCGGCAATGATGTCTCCTCCTGTCAATATTGGATAAGGATAGCAAGAAGATTCTGAAATTAAGAAGAAAAAAATCAGAAGGCCATACCTAAACGTGGAAAAGCGTTCTTCACACTGATAGCATTCCTTGCCAGTGGAATCAGGCATCCAGTACTGTCCTACAAATTGAAAACTTGTAAAAGCAACGATCATTCCAGAAGAATATAAGCTTACGGAAGTTGCTCCTATTATAGTCTATAAGTCCTGGCTTAGCTCCAGCTTTGAACATACTGGCCAATTTCTCCGAAAATTTCGCTTGCTTACCATCGCTGTCAAGGCTGTCTAAACGCTGACGATTACTATCATAGACCAAACTAGGAGTTTTAATCGTCAAACTTTCTGGTGAGAATTAGATTTCCAAACGAGTATTTCTCCTAGAAAGGAACATTTTTCCTTGAAACTCTTTAACAAATACAAGCTCACTGCCACTTGGAGAAGGAGAAAGTCGAGTATTCACATCCTTACCATTCCCCCGTAATTGAGGCGCATTCTGAAAAACCTGGAGAAAATACTGATAAGAGACTACTCAAGAAATCCAGTGTTCATTACAGAGATATTGCTACTGCTATTCTTCGATCCTCGCCTGGGGCATCACCACTCTGTGGATCGCCAGTCATTACATCTTCTTTCTCATCATTCGTTGAACCATCATCAAGGTAGAACTTCGTTGCACCAGACGTCTCCGGTTCTGAGGTGCTTTGAGGACGCCAAAAACGTCCAAATATATTTGACAAGACACCTGAACAGTACATAAAATTGAATGCAATAATTCACCCGAACGAATGCCTTGACGGTGTGCTTGCTTCTCAAAAAGTAGGTTCCTGATGTCAACGTAGTCCGGGAGAGGTACGCTCGTCTGTATCCCTTTTTCTCCCTAAGGCTCAGTCTTAGCCGAACGCAGGGTAATCTCCTATAGGTATTGTTCACAGTCTGCGACCCTGACGAAACGGCGGTTGGGCGAAAAGCAATAGATGCGTATCGATTTTGCTGGCGAAAAACGCCAGGGCGGTCGAGCTAGCGTTTCGCGAAGGCGAAAAACGCCGCGGTTCGGCGAAACGCCCGTCGATACGTATCAAAACTGTTTCGCCCAACCGCCAGACTCTTCGCCCAACCGCCAATCGATACGTATCGAAAGCTTTTCGCCGAACCGCTTCTTTCTAGAGAAACGCTGGGTCGCAGACTGTGAACAATGCCATCTCCATTCTCTCCTCCCAGCGTTCACGTACCTCAGAATTACACATTTCTGTAGTTCGGTCTCATCAAATCAAGGCTTCTAAAAGCGGGTTCACGTATACTGTCAAAATAACGGGCTTAGGTGAGGGTGAGTCTAAGGATACCATACACAGAACCCTTAAGTAGACTATCAGTACCAACATACACTCTAGTTCGCTGCGGACGGTTGGGCGTGTCAGACAGTATGAGTGTGTCACACTGTCAAAGCCGTTCTCTGCCTTCTTGTTGAAGCGCGCATGCGACAAAAAGTGGTAGAGGAAAAAAAAAAACGAGTAAAGGAACAGATTGATACAGTTATTCAACGTGCTCTCTCTAACATACTGGTGGAGAAACGGTCGCACCGCGCCAAACTCGATCCCGTCTGAGCACGCCCAACAAACTACAAAGATGGTTACGGGTTGGGTTACGCCTAAGGGTGGGGGAGAAACGGATCCTCAGTCGCCAATTAAGTGCAACGCTTATTTACCATCTAGAATAGCGCACTTATGCTAGATTCACTGGAAATGCAGAAAGGCGATGAGGCCACACACAATAACGTTGTTCTAGCTCGCCCACCAGCATTACCGGGCAAGTGTCCTTCAAGTCAACTTTCTTTTTGCCGCCGCTCATCTTTGCTCCTCCAGCACCCTACGATTCAAAAAAAAAGTCGGCATACGCGGGTTTAACTATCAATGAACACCTCCAGCTCCCTCCCGGCCAAAGTCTTTACCATATAGTTCTAACGCCTCTCGACTGTTCTTAAAGTCTAGGTCTTTCGTGGCAGAAGCCAACATAAAGGAAAGCACTTGTCGTAACTCACGACTGCTTATGACGAACATCTCTTCCAGCTGTCCTCTCCGCCTAAAACGCATTAAAAATTGTGAAAACAGTGTCTGATCAGTGTTTTCTTGAGGTGTCTGTCATAGCACCACCCTGAAAACGAAGGATTTACCTGCACAAATCCGCTCCTGTTCTATGCCGCGCGTTGAGGTTAAGAGCTCTAGAAAAGAAAAGGAGAAAAACGAGGCAACAAAACAACTATTCGTCCTCAATTTACGGCCTCTACAAATAGGGTGCAGAGGGTATAGAAGAACTGAGCTGTCGTCTTCTCTATCTTTTCTTCCTCATTCCACGAGTTTCTTGTAAACGCGAGGGTGTGGAGGAGGGTGTCCTCAAATCAACCATGAGAAATTGTACTTACGGAGTAGTTTTGCGACCAGGGCGACCACACCTTTCCCCGGTGGAATTCTCTCAACGAAGCTGCACCTTGCCCGAAAGAACCTTTTTTTAGAAACGCTGAAATAGGACTTCTTCGTATCCACCCAGGGCAAATCTTTGATGATGGTAGGGAGATTTTTGCAGGGGACACTAAACGCTCCCTTGCCATCCCAATTCTACGTAACTTCTTAATTCTTTTCCACTTCCACTTGCTTTCCCGAGGCTTTTGCTCCCGATTCCCCAGTTTTCCCTGAAACCTGACCCGGAGGGTGGGGGTGGTATGGGGAAATCTAGAATACAGGCCACGTCTTAGGTTATACTCCGTGTACGTTCGCTGGCAGACGCTCCCTCGCTGCAAATCCCGGCACAAACACGACGTGCTGTGCATTGCGCATAATAACGCGCGCACTTGGACAACGAATGCCGATTCTTTGCCTTTGAAAACGTTAACAGCAGCCGTTTCGGCGAGGAGGAGGAGGGGGGGGGGGGGAATTTTTAGGATGTGCTATTTCGGCCTTATCACGTGTCGAGTGGAGCCCTGTGAATTTGTGAAGCCACAAAGATGATACGCAGCCCAAGTTTTTTGTAGACACGATTGTCAACGTCTTGTAAGATAGCGACAACGGTCGATGAGTAGGCAAAAGCGGCGAAAATGCCCGTCGCCGTATCGGTACAGAATGAAGCACAATGTACATCTAATAAGAAATCTCGATAAGCTCCTTTAAAGATGTGTGATATACATGTTTGTGAAAGTGTCCTGTAAAAACTCAACTCATCCATTCGGACTGCGGATATTTTTTTCTTGAGATTTCTCTAACGAATGTCGCACATCCTTTTAAACCAATTCAGATTCGAATGAATGGAAGAAACCTTGTTAAAGGAATAGAACGAGCTGAATCTAAGCGTAGAAAGGAACTCATCGGACGTTTGGCAGAGAAGCAGTTGCCGATGACTCCCCAGACGACCAATTCCAATTCCAGTGCAAAACGGGTCGAGAGGGCAACTTGAACGACTCGATCGCGACGCGGCAAGTATTTTTGTGGTTCCACTTGTTTAACCTTCGTTTAACATATTCCAATGCTCTATTTTCACTTAATTCAAGCAAACTATAGGAACTTAAATGAATTCTTGTTTTTATTGTCTGACTTCTGTCTGATAAATTGCTTTCACAAATCGAATAGATTGAAGGTAATTGTGAAGTGCTCCGCTCCGCAAATAAAAACTGAAGTCGGGAAACATTGAGGGTTTTGTAAAGATCATTTTGAGCTGCTCATTAGGGGAGTAGACCGGTTATTGACAGCCGCCATGACGTCAAGCGCGTCCGCTTCGTGAATTTTCTTTTGATTTATCCTTACGGTTACAAAAAAAGTTGTGAAGGCTCAATTTGGCACTATTTACCCTTTACTGCCGCAACCATCCAGAATTGAGCCAGTTTCTGACCGACTTTTTTCTCCAGTGGACAGATTTGGCTCAAATGTTGTCTCCTGGAGTAGTTTGACCTCCTAAATACGAATATCATGTTCGCTTAGCCCGAAACTTAGCTCGGGTGCCAGGAGTTTTTGTATCAAGCGGATGTGATATTCGTGTTTAGGAGGTCAAACTACCCCTGAGAACAAGTTTCCAGCCGCCTGTGCCGCGGGCGCCATGAGGTTTCGTGCCGAGCGGATGTGATATTCATGTTCAGGAGGTCAAACTGCCTTAGGATACCAATTTTCAACCAATTCTGCCAAAAAAGTCGGTCAGAAACTGGCCTGTTTTGGAAGATTGGGGCAGTAAATGGTAAATAGTGCCCTCATTTTTTATGAGGGCCTTATATGCGCCGCGCTATGTGACTGAACTGGTCACTTATTTATTGACGAATATTTATTGCAGATCTCGTGCTTTTTGGTGCTTTAAGCACTATTGTGCGGCATGAACAATCTCCCATTTTCCTCGGCTAATGCAGAGGGCAAAGAGCTTTCGTTGGACGACTATGATCGGGTGAGTTTCTTTTTGGTATTCTATTTAAATGTAGCAAATGAAAGCGTTTATAAATGCCAACAATCGGACCACCGACAATTTATGCATTTGCAATTGTGACTGCTTTTCAAAGCACTGCATCAAAAATCATAAGCGATATTTGTTTGTCTATTCATTTGCCGGCCCTTTTACTTTATCATTCACATCAGTCCCGCAGACAAGCAGCTCATATGCATATGCTTGTTATAGACGTGGTTGCGTTCATGTTTTCTACTCTAAACTAAGAAAACCTCGGAGAAGTGACCCTTCATGAAAGGGCAACGGTTTTGCGCGCGTTTATACTTATCGATCACTCTGTATTTTGTCGCCGATGTCGAATTGTAGCTGGTGAAGATGCGCTATGTTATACAATCTTCCTAATTTTTTTCAGATACGCACCCCTCATAAATCCCTGGCAGACAACACTGAGCTTCGATTACGAGCTGGAACTCTGTCCACGGAACTGAGTTGTCCGATCTGCCTCGATTTACTTACTCAGACGATGACTACAAAGGTAAGTTCAAGTAGTTTCCAGCTGACACCCTTTGAGTGCGTTCATACTTTGCGTCAAACTTCTGGGTTGCCGCAGCGTTTCGAGCGTTTCATGGGTAGTTTTAACTGCTCGCTTGGTCAGCGAGAGAAAGTGAAAGTAGCAATTAACAGATTCGGAATTCGGAACAGAATTACTTTGACACTTATAGTGCACTCCAGACTCGCTTAGCAAGAAGACAGAGTGGCGCATGGGATAGACCTCGGTCGGGAGATTGAAACATTTCGGGTAGAGAAGAACATTTCATATTCTTTGCAACACTTTCTTGCAAGCGGTTTAGCAATCTTAGCAGCATTGCAGACCATTCAAAAACACAAGACTTTTCTTTTCTTTCGCTTTTCTCAGACAGGAGGCCTTCCACGTGCTGTGTTCCAAGTTGTTACTGCACTCTTCTTCCCTTTTTATCTTTTTTTAATGCAATAACTGTAGGCAATTTGACCCTTAAAAACCTGTCAGTTTTAAGCTTCTTTCCAATCTTATAGCTTCACTACTCCTCTTCAGGAATGTCTTCATCGATTCTGCGCTGAGTGCATTACAACTGCTCTTTTTCGAGGAAATAAAGAGTGCCCTACATGCCGTAAAAAGCTGGTCTCAAAGCGATCCCTCAGACCGGATCCAAACTTTGATTCACTTATCGCAAAGGTAACAACGTTGTAAATACTGTAATTTTGGAAATGCACAACAATGAACCTTGAATAAAACAAATATTGCCAGATGTTAAGATTTTGTCAACTTCACCTTTCGTATTGTCCGTGTATTGTAGCGGAATTTCGACTCACCTTCATGAAAACTGCTCATAATTTCGTGATACTGGGCGCAGTCTGGCTTGACGGGGGCATTTGCTGGTTCCCATCAACCACTGCTGATTCCTGCTGTAGAGACTTGTATACTGGCTTGTGTACTCTTGTAAATCTCAGCAGTAGTAGTACTTTCGTTCACACTGACAAATCTCAACAGGTCTCATCAAGCTATGACGTGTTATTTGACAGGATGTGTCATCAAGATGTGACGTGTTATTTGACAGGATCTAGCAAGTGAGCTAGGAAAACTGCATGCTGCCTCTTCCAAACCAAACAGCGTTCAATTTTGAATGGCTCTCCATTTCAGTTTTCAGTTTATTTTTATCGTAGCATAATAATGACTATTTCAGATCTGGCCCGACCGTAAGACATACGAAGACCTTCAGTCCGTTGCCTCGGAGAAATTCGCAGCTCAAACGAATATGGACGCTCTGCGCAGTTCGATAGAAGAGGGCATCAAAGCGCAGGAAGTAAATAGACGGAAACGTGTCCAAGGCTCATACGAGTGTGAAAGTGAGCATTTGTTCCTTTGTATTCCTTTTGAATCTATTTGTATTTATCATTGCCTTTTTAGAACGGAAAAAGAAGCGTGAGGAAGACGGAAACGCCAATGGAACAGAAGATTGCGCTACAGGAGACAACGAATCGAACTCACCCACTGAGGAAGACGGAGGTCTGTTCGATTGTGGTTTTTCCTCGAAGTTAGGCGGCATTCATTACTTTTGCCATCTGAGGAACGGAGAGCGTGTAGCTGAGGAAATCGGGTAGTTTGCGGAAAAGAGAAACTCGCATTGATTTGATAAACCGTAGGATCTACAAAAAAAAAACAGATAGTCTTGTTCGTTGCGGCACTGGGCTTGGCGAGACCCCAACCTGTTTTCCGCCAGTTGTTTGTGGCTTGTTCGCTCCGGCATTACTGGGGTACGGGTAGGCGTTTCGTCGCAGACCGCAGCCTCCCTCAACTCCGCTGACGACGCCCCACTGTATTCCTATCTCACGCGAGCAAAATTGACGTATTGACGTGACGATTCCGCCTCTTTGGAGCAATAAAGCGGGCGAACCGAGTGCACGTATATATAGTACTGCGTTTGGCGCGGTGCCACCAGTTTTTTTGCGAACAAATGATATGACTGTATCATATCGTTCGTATTACTCGTTTTCTACCACTTTTTGTCGCATGCGCGCTTCAACAAGAAGGCAGAGAACGGCCTCAACGCTGTGCACACTCATACTGGCTGACACGCCCAACCGTCCGCAGCGAAGTAGAGTGTAATCTTTTTCGCCCACATTCTCTGGCTTTCCCTACATTGATAAGTATGCTTCCTCGCAGTGTGCTCCCTGATTCTCATCCATAATCCCCTTCTATCTCCAGCGTAGCAGGCTTATATTGCGGCCTTCTTGAACTATATCACCTCAGATCTTTTGAACACGGTGTACAATACAGCTGCTACAAGTAGTCCTGTTCGCTGCGGGTGATGGGGCGTGTCTTCAAGGCTGAGTTGGTGCCTACTCGTTCTCTACCAGTTGCTGAAGAGAGTAAGGGAAAACAATTTGAGAAAAACGACTGATACGAACTAGTGCCCAAGTGCGACTGATGCAGTCTTGTCGCTTCCCGCTTCAACAACTGGTGAAGAACAATTTTGGCGCCGTGCCAAACCCTCCTGACACCCATCCCCCATCCGCATCGACGAGACGGTAATCGTTGTGAGGCTCTTTTTAAAATATGCTCATTCAGAAGCCGCGGTACCGATGTCATGGTCAAGTACGGCTACCACTGCTCCGGCGGCTGGCTTCTGCAACGACTTCGTTGAAGAGGAAGAAGTCATCGATGAACTTGACCATTTGACAGAAGTAGGTATAGTTGGCTTTTTTTCCCCGCAGCATTTCGTAGGAGAATGTCCGGTCAATAGTAATGAGACAACTGTATTCGGCGCTGTATAGCTGTTGTCATCAGGTGCAGATTGGATATGATTCTGCAACATTGGCCTACGAAAAGACGGAGGTGATTGTTGTTGTGGGGTGGATACGCTTGGTTTGGTGGTGGACATTTACAGTTTTCAACAACTGATCTGTATTTACAGGAAGAGTTGCAAGCTGAACTTGATGAGTTAGAGGAAGTGGAAATAGAGGAAAACGAGGATATAGAACAAGAATCAAAGAGTGATGATGACAGTAAGTTGGTTTAAATCGGAGTTGCTATTATCCCTATTTATCACCGAATTTTCATTAAGCTGACTCTACTTCATCAACGTATAGCAGCTCTGGTGCATCATCACTCGATTCTTCGCTACCTTCTTCTTCTGTCTCCATTTCTGATTGTAGCGACGATGCTCCTCCACCTCAAACATTCGTTAATGGAAGCCCCAATGGAACTCCCGGAGTAGAAGTCAGCGTTTGTTTCTTGTGTTGCTCTGTTTGAGACGTACAGGATGTGGTAATCTCACTTAAGCTGTGTTCATGCTTTACGGCGGTAAAAAGCGAGAATCGGCAAATTGACGTTTTGGGAGAAGACGCGCCAAAGGAGTGCGTGGGTATTGATCGGCAGAGGTCGCTAGCGATTTGTCGTTTCAGAGAAAACGCGCGTTCTCCAAACGAGGTCGATTTATCGATTTTCCTATTCCCCTTTCATAAAGTATGAACGCAGCCGCTACTGCAGTTTTCTGCCGCAGTCGTTTTATCGGTGATATTTGTGTCAGCAGTGGGGATCTTCAAGGAAATGTTACAGAGTGTTACACCTCCGATGGTACTGGCGAACAGTGACGATACGGCTCAAACTACTATTACAAGTTTGAATCCAAATACTTCCGATTTATCACCGTTGACGAGTGAATCACAGCATAGCTCAAATACTGCTCTAGAAATACAACCGCCGGTCTCGGTTCTTCATCCAAAAGAAAGACTCAATCAATGGCTTGACGAAAATCCATCATCACCTCATCTTCCGGAGGAAAATATGAATGATCCTCTCCAAAGAAGGGTTAGTTCTTACCAGCATTTTTTGTCAAAGCTTCTCTCATGGCAGTTAATGTTTTGGGGTAGCATTGAATACTGTGATTTCCGGTTCCATTTTCTGATTTATTTTTCAATTTTCTTTCTTTTTCGAAGTCAATTTAGGCGTTCGAGATAAAAACAAACTTGTGTTATTATGGAATTATTCGGAAATATCAAACATGGATTAGAAAATAATTTTGCAAGGAAGGCATTATGAAACACGAGTGGGAGTTTTCCGCTCGAACTCAGGAGAAGGGACAGAATTCTGGGACTAAATCTTTATCGACCTGACCTCAAACTGTTTCCTCAGACCTTACACTGATGACGTCCAGCGTAAGAAAAAAGGGAAAATGTCTATAAAAGCTGCTTGTAAGATTTTGTGGCTTTACAAGAGTTTACATGGGTTTTATAAATAAAGTGGTGCGATATGTCACCGGAAATTAACAAAAGGTCCCCATATACTACACTAGCAAGGTTTACAATTCAAAATTGTTGTTTTCAAGACGGATGACGCTGACATGTTGGATCCTCCAATGTCTGGTATGGATGAAATCGAAGCGGAGCTGTTACCGTCGGCTGCACTACTTCGCCGACAATGCCCTGCAGAATTGTCAGCTCCGCGGTATATTAGGACAAAGCACGACACCACAAGTTAGTCTTTGCAGATTTGTTGAAATTCTCCGACAATTCGATTACAGTTCAATTTCTGAGGTCATTCGAAACTTAACTACCACATACTCTTTCATTTTTGAACTCCCTCACCAGGGATTTGCAGTAGCATTATCACATTTTGGTCGATTTACGTTCCCCTGATTAGTAATGCAGTCATATTGCCGTTGCATCTCAATAAGTTTATTAATTTGAACAGCTGATGTTCTTCTATATGCATTCCGCCGTTTTAGTGGAACATCTGGCGGAATTCATACATTTACGTGTCATGGAAGAAGTGCAGTCGAATCAGTGTGATTTTGATGCTGATCCGGTCCCAACCATTCCTCGTCCTCAGCACTTTTACGTGTTTGTAAGTTGTTTTTTTCATTATTTTAGTAGTAATCGCTGCTGTTAACAACTGGAGTGCAGATTCGTTGCAGAAGTCTTATTCACTTCAGAGTCGAAATGACGGACATCACATTCGAAAAATTTTCTTGCACGAGACCATGCTAACGGCCCAGAGTGCTATGACGAGAGATGATCACTTGGTTAGTTTTAGTGATGGTGATTTTGGCGCTTACCCTATGGAGTGGGGGAAGGGGAACATGTAGAGGAATCATCCTTCAAAGTTGGGATTACTGCAACGGAGACAGATGAAGACGTTTAAGATAGATAAAAGAAAGCTCCTAGATAGGGGAATCAGTTTCAGGTACTGCAATGCCATCCCCAGGAGGTAATTATGGTTTTGCATATAAGCTACTCAATGCTTCGGCCCAGGATATTAGCGCCATACTTTGCTGTTTATTTTTGTGCTGAAGTCTCCATAGTCTATGTATTCAGAATATGGTTCTTGTTGTTGGGAGGAGCAATGAGACAGCGCGACCGAACGCGCTGCCCTGCCCTCTTCCGCTGAGATAGTGACCCCGCCCCTCCCTCCCTAGCTTCAGATTCAGCCTTATAAGTCGTAAACGTAGTCCGCAAGATGAGCCGCGGCGCATGGTCACTCCCAGCTACCTAAGCCCCGGAGACGGTCAAAACAACCATAATTTGCCCCTCCGTCGCGCGCGGCGATGGGAGCGGTGTTTTCTTATTTCGGATCAACCTTTCGTTCGGAGCATCGACCCCTTGTTGACTACAACATCGCAGACATTTGTGACCTACCTTGCTTATACATTTCGACTGTCGTCAACTGCGGCTCAGAAACGTCATTATTTGCGGGCGCGACGTCGCACGCGACGCCCACCGCGCGGTGATTCACAGTTGTCTTGTCACATATTAGTGCCCAGAACATAAAAATATATAAACACTACATAAAAAAACGCTATACGCTATATAAACACGCTTTTTTCGAACTATTAAATTAACTTTTTACAGATAATATTTTTTGACACGGAACCGCCACAGCTCCGTGAGGAAAAGTCTAGCGTACTAGAAGACGTTGTTCATGCACATTTTCTCAGTTTGCCCCATGTTTGATATTTTCAAAGCTTAGTTTAGCTCTATTTTACAAGAGTTTTTTGTTATGTGTGATTATATGGCACTGTGTGTCTTTTGTGATATCGACTCTTGTACTGCAGCCCAGCATTTTTTTTTCTCAATAACTTTTGATTTTGACTCTTTCTGATCTCGTATTCTAAATATGTATAGCCATAGCACTCGCAACTAATTAACTTCATGTTTGTGATACTGCTGTTCTTCTCGTCATATATATTTTCATGCATACAAGTTACGCCTAATCGATCTTTACGTGTTCTGGGTGTGTTTTGTATAATATGTTCACGGTTCTCTAACAGTTAGTTATGGATTTTCTCAAGTTCCTTTTCTAGAAAGGCTCAGTAAACTTGAAATTGAAGTAATTCTGAGTAAAAGTTGCCCTTTCGTTTTGGACGCAGTGATTGCTTTGTGAATCATTCTCATGAATTTAGAACGCAGCTTCTAAGCGCAGTGGACTGAAAGACAGGATTCGCATCTACAACTCGCGATTTTTTAACCCGTGTATGAGTTCGTAGTTGATAATGGCTCACTGTGAAAGATAAGGGCTGATGAACCTTCGACGGCTGCCCAATTAAAGCCCGCAGCGAGTTCGTAGGGCTTGGACGAGTTCAGCAAGAAATGGGCACTAGCACGGGCAGGATGAGGAGGCCAGAGCACAAAAGACAGAGCGACTGGAAGCGGCCTCGGGACCATGATCACCAGAACTCTGCTTGAGCACTACTCCACGGCGTCCCAGTATCGTTCGTACGGCCGCTAAAGAAGGGAGTGGAAAAGTTCGGGGCTAATACCGAGGAGGCTAATATGTGGCTTTCGGCCTGGCCAACTACTTGAGAACAAGTCTTGAACTACTTATTGGCATCAAATAGCCTGCCAAAAACAAGGGGAAGGAGAGAATTTGATTCCGGGGAAGACGATATTTATTGGCTATTGGTTCTTTAGGCACTATGGTTTAGGACTAATCTATCTGAGCAGATCGAGGGATGAGCATCGGGATTAAATCTCTCTGAAAGCAATCAACCAAGCGCTTCATCTCCTTGTTGGACGTCATCGGCGCGGACAAGGACCCAGAACTGATGTTGCCGGAATTTAATGCCCGTTTCTGGAGGAAACTCCCTGAAAAATACGATCCCTAAGCTCGTGTCTTCTGTGATAGAACCCACTCCTCCTTCATCCAGAAACTAAACCGTTGGGAAGAGTGAGTGGAGGTATCAAGCCAACCTGAAAAAAACCGCCGAATGCGCACCGCCTCCTCAGCTACCAGATTGCGGTCTTTCTCGGCATGGAAGGATCTCCCACGTGACAGTCTGCTGGTTAGCGAATAGTGATATCTTGCAAAGAGCAGCCTTGGTGAACGGACAACCATCTTTGATCTCTCCCAGCAGGAGAAAACGGTATTCTATAAGTTCTACTCCACGCTAAAGGTACGACTTCCGGTCATTTCGTTGATATAACGCCGCTAGGGCAAGTGAGGACGTCATACTGGACAACAACGTAGGTCTATGCGCGGCTTTACTGCTGCTAGGAGGTATCTGTTTCAAAAGACATCAGACAATGTGGGGCTAACTGGTTAAAGATTTTATCCCTCGCGCAAATGGGTAAAAACGCCCGGTATTTTACGCGTCACATCCATCATGAAGACAAAAATGCCATCGATGCTTTTTGAAAGCTAGCAAGCAATCTTAACCTCGGGGACCCTCCAAAGGCTGACAGCTGCTTCAAAAAGTTTGCTTTTGCCATTCTTTTGTTCTGGGACGTAATCCTTAACGGAGGAGGACGTAGGACGTAATAAACTCCTGTTTGCTGTGGATGCTGGAGATTGTCAGGGGGGGGGGCTGGGTTTGACGCGCTACCTGCCTGTTTTCCACCAATTGCTGTCGCTCGCTTGCTTCCACAATTAGTGGAGAACGGGCTGGCACCGCGCCAAACCAGCCTCCTGTCACCCCTCGGTTCATCCGCACCGATCTAGTCTATGTCTCTAGATCAATCTATCTGAACATTTCAGTGCCATCCTCTGAGGAACGCCGTGTTTTTTTTTCACAGCGTAGTCGGAACTTCAATCGTGCTCTTTTTTCGAGCTAACCGGGTTTTTTTTCTCATTCTATTGAACTTACGTCGAGGGTTCCGCAGGGGAAACTGGTTTTATTCCTACTCGCCGAATCGTGGTCTTTTTTAGTGGCTGGGCCCATAAAAAACAAGTGAGGATCCGATGTAATTACTAGCGACGCCAAATTCCACGAACGCAAGCTGTAGAACTGAACTCGTCTCAAGACATCCGAACCTTCCTCCCTCACGGTTATATGGACTATGGGGTGCGCCAAATTACGAAGGAAACTGGGGGAAGGGCCCTATCGAAGGAAAAAGTTTTGACGCAGCGCTTGACTCTACTCACAATCAGTTACAAGACAACCGAATGCTCACTCGCTGCGAGGGTATAGAGGTGTTTTCTCATCGCACTTCTGGTCGGTTCAGAGGAGGGGAAATTAGAAAGAGGGATGAGCGAAGAAAGGAAGGAAGGAAAGAGAAGGAGGAGGAAGGCTCCGCGGTTAACAGATATCCTGAGACCTCACGTGCGCACATCCTAGAGCTCTAGAACGGCGTCGTTCAAAACGTTGAAGCTTCCTGCGCATTAAGAAGAGTATTGGAATTTTGAATGAGTGATGTGTGATCAGGCCCTGCGGGATGGAAGGCTTGTCAACCGAGACG
>MU952933.1:0-11822 GCA_036418165.1 Cooperia oncophora | reverse complement strand
CAAAGTTTCTACAGGAGACATCGCTGTCATCGCACAACCACCAAAATGGCCCACCAAGTCGGACTGTACCCGCTTGCCCGCCATCGCTCGATCTACGACCGTTCTTGCACATACGATGACTTCCGATGGGGTTTTTTTATGGATGGGTCGTCTGCTCTTTGACAGTTATCGGCTGTAGCCACGGCAACAACCAGTACAAACATCTTGATCCTCCTTCCCTCAGCGCGAAGTGAGGCTAATCTTGATAATGTTAGTACTTTTTGGATCCAAAATAGACTCAATTTCTGACCTCGATGGGAAAAAACAGTTTCGCAACATCATTATAGGATTGATATCACCCCAGTTTGGTGGGGCGGTCTCCTTGTCAGTTATCGGCTGCAGCCACAGCAACAACCAGTACAAACACCTTGATCCTCCTTCCCTCAGCGCGTAGTGAGGCTAATCTTGATAATGTACGTACCTTTTTGGAACCGAAATAGACTCACTTTCTGGCCTCAATGGGGAAAAAACGATTCCGCAACATCCTATACAATTGATATCGTCCCAGTTTGGTGGGGCGGTGTCAGAAGGCGTTGAATGAGCCCACTCACGGTGTTTTCTGCCACTGACTGTTTTCTACATGAACCGGCTAACATTGGTAGAAGCGTTGGCGCGGGTAGGCCATGCAGCGCTCCTTGACACCGCCCTGTCATATTGCGACGGCATCAATTATGCGTATGTAGGTCGTTCATCTGCTTTAATTCCCAACCAGAAGGATTTATTCAAGTGCTCTTCTCTCCCGACAAGATACGTTTGATGTCATTCCACTCTAAACCCCTCAAGGTCACTTGTACTTTGCCTTGTTGGGAATTAGCCTCAGGCTAAAGTAGATTAGCTTTTCTTCTCTCACAATTGTTTGCCCGAAGCAGAGCCACGTCTGGCAGTCAAACAGCTTTGTTTGTTTCATTTTTTTTCGCTACCCCAAGGGAACTTTTTTGAGTCCTCTCGAAAATTTCTTAGCTGTGGGCTCACTTGCTACAGTACTACTCATTTGTTTTGCTGACACTTCACAAGCATGCCGAGCGCACGTTAAACAAATTCATCTATTTTTTACTTTGTACAGCTGTCATGTCTTAACTTTTCAACGGAATGCAGTACTTGTCCTTCGCAGCATTCCCAGTCGACTGGCGCCCATCACATTTCCAATTTCTCGTTGCTTCTACAAATTTGTCAAATGACAATCTATTTCTCTTCGCTACAGTATGCCTCCAGTTTCAGTGCCAAAAGCTGCTCTGATCAGGCGGTCAGGGCCGTTATTGTTGCGACCCCAAATCTTGCATTTCTTAAATTCTTGGGAACATCTGATCAAGGTATCAGAACCGGCTCTCCCGCTACTGCGCTTCCGCCTGTCAATCTGGCTGCTGTTTTCTTTGGCCCGTTGGAGGCTAAAAAATTGTAGTCTGGGTTGCGTGCGCTGATTCCAATGCGATAAAGGATGTTGGGGCGAGTTGCGCCGGAATCGTCTCTGATACACCATATTCGAAAAGACCCGAATAGAGCGGTGGTTCCTATCGGACGCCGTCCATCGACTTTTCTATTCCTCTGCAAATCCATCAGGTAATCTTTAATATATTTTTCAGTTCCCGGACGGCGGGATTCCTTTGAACACGCTTAACGGGAAAAGTGGTCCAGTCCACAGTCCCAGAGGCCCGGCGAGGCTGCCTGCAAACCATTAATTACCGCTTCTGAAACGCCACCCATCAGCAGCGACGCCACCCATCTTTGAAAGCCATATTGTTCGTATGCTTTTTGCTCATGCTTTGCTACAGGCCTCTCACCTGCGATCTTGTTGTTGCCCGATGCTGCAAGCCAGTTGGGAAGAGGAGGGGCTCAGATGGGGTTTTGGTAAGCCTTGATTGCATTTTTCTTTACTGGTCAACCAGTTTCACAGTTACAGATATCATATTTGCAGCCCCTTCGCCAAAATGGCCCGTCTTAGAGTCTACCGAAAAAGCCCCTTTCTCATGCCCCAAGTCAGTGGTTAAAACTTTAGTAAGATACACATGCACTGCGCGAATTTGAGCGAAGGCACATTTGAAGCTGACCTCACTTCTGTTCGAACCGGCGAGACATTTTCGCACCACCTTCCCTTCTGTTATTTCCACGTTTCAAGCATGAATTGGCGAGCATGCTTTCATAGAAAACCTCCGCTTAATTCAGATTCTGGGAGGGAAGCACAGCAATTATCGCGAAGATGGGTTGCTATAGGCATAGGCGTCCGATGCCTTCGCCACTAAACGATATAACTTGTTCATTTCTTTTTTTTTATAGCGACCACTTCCACCTATGGCAATCTCCCTGGTTGCCGCATTTATTCCCAACAGCTATTCAAGAAAGTTATGGAACAACCTCATCACATATGTACTGCCGTTTCCTCTGAACATTTGATTCACTTGAAATTTTCCCAACCGGTTTCCGAGCCGTATCTGTGTGATCTAGCTCGCAGTAGAAAATCTAATTCTTGACACGCAGGCGGGGGAATGCGTCCAATAAGCACATGATTGGCAAGACTAAGACATTAGGTCTATATAGGGTTCTGGAATCCATGCAGTTGTTTCTTTGTGCGATTAGACAGCGTTCAGACTTCACGATCGAAGCACCACCGTCGCGAAGTTTGAACGCTGCCTTCCTTACTAGCGAACTGAGCTAAAGTGCTTTTCCGAGGTTAAAAAGCTCATTTTTGGAAGTTTAACACATTCCGGACTGCCGCTCTGCCCCTAAGCTTTTCGCATTATTTTCGTTCACTTGTTGAACTGCAAATGAGTAATTCATCTGGCTCTTTTATTTTCTTATGAGACACAAGTATTCTATGGCTAGAAACATATCTCAACAATGGAGCATGCACAAGACGCCAAATAGACCATATGAAACAGCGCAGAGAGAAAAATTCGTGACACACCATGTATGTTCCGAAACGTGTTAAAATTAATACTTCACGAGCAACTAGTCATCGGACTGGTTCAGCTTCTGGCGAGAGGTCTGAATCGAATACCGTCAATAGGTTCCGCAGCTTTTCAAGCTTTCTTCCACGTTCCGCGTGCATCGGATGAACAGCTACATGCTAGATCTGCTGGTCAATACTTGAGTCATTGACATACAGGGGGGGGGGCAAAAAAAAGTCATTTTGCCTCCATGACTTTCAAGGCGCTATAAGTTACACTTTATTGAATTTTTATCGGACATTTTTACTACCATATTAAGAGAGCACATTAGAATTACTATAACGATACTCCGCCGCAGCCTTCTGGAGGAGCGCCATCGAGAGATTCGGCCGCGCGAAAGTGAGTGGGTACCGGAGTTGAGCGAGATCGTTGATTTTTCTCCGCCCACTGTAAGAACCACCCTGTTGAGCTCCGTCCGAACCGAGTAATTGAGGGAGTTTAGTTCAGGACCCCCGCTTAAATACTCCATCTTTTCCAGGTACTCAACGTTCTTCCATTCCAAGTAGGCGAAAGTTTTTCCAACGCCCTTCGATTAAATGTGTTGTCACCCAATCCTGTAGCAGTACAAAGTTTCCAAGAAGGTACGGGCGACGACATGAAGATGGGATATTCTCCTCGAGTTGCTCGATGTAGCCACCAGCGCACACCCTCAGTCTGGGGCCCACGAAGAAAATATCGGTTCATCCATTCCAGGTACGGCCGGTCCACACCATCAACCCGCGCCTTGGTGAATGGGGTGAAGATGATGTCCTGGACCGTAGCGACGTTGCCGGAGCTGCTCGATGTTGGAGGTCATCCAGATCGAGAGTACTGGTCTCCAGGTACTCTAGATCATGACCCATGGGTGACTCCATACTAGAAGTTTCGCAGCTGTTTGGAGGTGACATGAATTCCAAAGGTCTTCTCCAGTCAGGCTGCGACTGGAGATGACTTCATATTTTGGTACATGAAGGTGATGGGCGAGAGCCAGCTCCTGCTTATAGAGGAACATCTTGGGTATCTTCCGCCCTGGTACTCGTATCCACGTCCTCTGTCTGGGCTGCGAAAACTTTGCTGATATGTGACTCGGTCGAAGTGACTTTTTTTGCCCCCCCCCCTGTATACACTGTGTATCCTTTAGCGACTCCTGCGCCAGATAAGCCGGCATGCTACCCCTCGAACCCCTCATGTGAAATGTGCAATATTCAAGTGACTTCGCCGTCCCTTGCAGACGCCTGACTTTCACTTGACCAAAATTCTAAAGGTCATTCCTGAAAAGCTTTTCAAAAACCTTAACGAATTCGCTCGGAGGTGGTGTTCGTTAGGCCTTAGGCCCAGACCGCAGAAATTTGCATTACATAAGGAAGTCATAAAGCATCACAAGACATACGGTAGCGAGGAAAAACTTGGTGGAGCCAGACAGCTTCTTTACCGTTACAATTTAGTTATTCAACTTCGTACTAACAAGGAGTAATGTAGTAGTACTGTTCATACTACAATATGATAATGTATATAGTAATAACGCACAGCAAAAATTTTGCAGACCCTCTTTCGCCACAGCACTATAATTTCCTCAGTCTATGCCCAGCTGGGCATGAATGCGTCCTAGTGGAATGTTGGCCTTGCACGGGGTACTATCCTGTAGGTTGGTTTTTTTCTTTCCCACAGTTGTAACACCTACCTAGAACCGAACAACTCTACATCCACCTAAAGCTCGCGCGGTATATACTACATAGCTGCTATCATATTGCGATATTTCCCACCATCTCTTTCGTTAACGACTTCAATCAGCTTTTTTCATTTTTCCAGGAAGAGTTTCAGTGTTTTTTGTTCGAGCATAATTGGCCAGCAAAAACGGAATGTATATGCATAGCTCAAAAAAGCTAATGAAAGCTTTCAAAATTGTGGAACTACGGCTTGTTCCGAGTTTTTTCTCCACTGTATGTGAGCTGTAGCCGCGAGGTCTTCCGAATCACCTCCCCCAAGGGTATTTCTCCATGGAGCTTGTTATTTAGCTTACGAGTAAGTATGCATTTTTAAACCAAAGGATAGCAGACGAGGTGCCCAATGCTGTCTTACCGTCTTAATGAATCGTGTAAAGGATAACGGGTTTCACGCGGAGCCAGCCCTTTTTTTTCTAATTTTCTTTCGGCAGGTGAGAAGGCTGTATCATATCTTTTTTCCTTACCATTTTCCACCAATTGTGTCGCTTTGAAACTAGTGAAAAATGGGCTGGCGGCGGACCAAGCCCAGCTTCGCAAAACTGTACCCCTTTAAGTTGAGAGGCACCCAGATAAGTGGTTCGGAGTGGAAGAATATGACTGCTTCAGTAGGCAAGCATCCCATTATCTGCAGAGTTCCAGTGATTTTCTATTGAAATGCCATCATTTATATTAGGCAAGTTGATCTCCCCACGTTCTTGGTTTCTATTTGTTCGTTTGCATAGGATGTCTTTCCCTCCACAAGGTGCTTGGATAGAAATCAGGAGGACATTATCCGGCTGGGTCTAGTATTTCCCACATACAATAAGGAAGGCAGAAAGAATTATTTCGTCTCCAGGGGCCAACTAACCAGGAAAGGTCAACAGGTCAGCCTGGCCATTTCCAATGAGGTGCACACCGTTGTACGCGTCTTGAGACGGTGAACTCAAATCTGTCTTCAGAATTTGCGGAACGAGTCTCTGAGCGGAGTTATGGAGGGGTTTATCCCCGCATAGTTGTTTTACATGCTATCGCGAGCAAACGTGGAAGCGTCTTTACATAAATGTATGGAGTCCTTCTGAAACGTGGTAGTAGAGCGCAACGGATAGCGAGTGGGTTTCCTAGGCGAGACGTCGTGGGATCAAGTCCGGGCCAGTAGCACATTTTTGCATTTGTCCAAGAATATGGCAGACGAGGCTTCTAACATCTCTGCTCGCCTGCACCATCCTGTAAGGGGACCTGCGATCAGTTTTTATTAGAAAGTCCACTAGGAAGAGTGCCTTGTGGCTTGTCACCCCTCGTAACACATGTTACAAGGGTTTTTGCAATGATATACCTTGATATCCATGTTCAGCGGGTCAATTTGCCCCTGGGGGCAAGTTTCTAGCCAAATCTGACCGTTTCGGCCTATCTTGGACCATTCTATGTGGACAATTAGCAGCAGGCTGGGGTCCACCCACCATGGATGACTGGTCTTGGGATGGAATTTCCTACCGGTGATCAGGAAAATGATGCAGACGGCACGAATAAGTGAGCCAGGTATTGTTCTTTGCAAAAATACAGGATTGAAGAGTTATTTCAGCTCGCAGACCAGTCATCATCAGTATGCTAGTCGCAGTATCGTTGAGTCAGCCATGACTAACCTTACCCCAATTTTTTCGAAGCTGAGTTCAGAACCTCAGATTTCGCTAAAGTGCCGTCTCTAAGAGGTTATTTGACTGCCACATAAGCACGAAATATGATAGCCTGGTTTTGGCCGGCAAAAAGCATTGTGGGTCGCGCTACAATGATCCCGCAACGCTTTGGCGCACAGCGGGCGGCACCGGAAGGAGAAAAACAGTGAAGACAACTTCCATAACTCTCCCGCAGAGATTTCCAGCCAAAATGCCTTGAAGATAGTTTTGAGTTCACCGTCTCAAGGCGAGTACAATGATGTGCACCTCATTGCATACGGCCAGGCTGACCTGTTGACCTTTCCTGGTAAGATTCAAGGACTTGAGGCTCACCTACTTAGAGAAAAGGGGTGAGAGATGTATCTATGTAAGGTAGCAACTATCTGTTCTGTAAGTCTTTCTGCGGGGATCGGGGCTCAGGACGTTTTGGCTCTTTCTATAAAACCTTCGGCGAACATATGACTGCGCGCGCCTCAGCGTCTGCAGGCAAAAAAAGCGAACTGTAAGAAGCCCTTAATCATCCAGAAATTTGGTGCTGTAGCGGCTTTAATTGTCTCTTATTCCCCCCAGTACCATCAAAAAGTACCGCGTATGATGTAGACTTCTCTCCAATTAAATAAAACGTTCATTTTCTGAAAGTGTGCACTTCAGTGCAACATCGGCGTTGCCTTGATGACTTTTTCTTTGTAATTATTTCTGGACTGTCATTAAGCGAACCAGAAGCATCTCATCAACGCTATGTAGCATTGCGTCAACCCGACAAAGGTCATCATCGTAAAATTCTCTTGAGCACTATTCGGATTCAGGGGAGAGTAGGGGGGTGGGAGGGGCATGTTGTGAGTTCGCTAGTTTCTCCAACTTGATGAGACCTATAAACCCTGTAAAGGCGTGAAATGGAGCAAGCGCTTTTATCAAACCTGTAAAACCCTTGTAAACTTTTAAGGAACTGGCTGCAGGAGGTTTCTCTCCATTCTGCTAGGGTTTTGCCCTCGTCCGAACATAGGCAGTTTCCCGTGCATCCCTCCTTCAGGAGTCTTCCTCAAAGCACCAGTTGGCTTGATAGAGAAACCATTGGACAACAAGAAAAACCGAGATTGAGTGGGATAGGTTCCAATTTAGGTAAAATGAATGAACTGGATAGGATAGGAAATAGGGTGAAGAAAATAGTCCCGGTTCTGGGACAACTCAAGTGCAAGGTAGACTACGGTCTCTCAATTTAGCACTGCTGATCGAGCATTGAAGCAAAAGGGCAACCTCTACGTCGCTGATGGGGCATAAACGTGAACATTACCATGAATTTACGTCGGCCGTCGATGAGAATGTCCTGCAGCTTTTCTAGAAATCTACAGAAACTATTTTGTTTTTAGGGGATAATGTAGAATGTGAGAAGTAGCTCAAATTTAGTGCTTATAGGCTATAGTAGCTTGCTATTATTGCTTCATGTAATTTCAAAAAAACGCACAAGCTTAAAAACATATTTCCACGTGCACTCGACCCCGTTGTCATAAAGTAACGTTGGAGAATAGTGTAATGCAAGACTGATGAATGGCTTTCGCATGAATCTCAACCCATGGGTAAGCAGCCAGTTTATAACGCATCATAAAATTCTCAAGAAAAGCCATTCATTTCCGCCTTTTAAAATGCTAGTAGCTTGTCCACTTTTTAATTCTTTCCATGACCAGTGCTTGAAAAGGAAGAGCGAGGAAAACATATCGAACTATGCCAAAGTTTACGCTGCACACTATCAGGTGCGAGCTTTAAACTCTATAGGCCATGTCCCACTCAGAATAAACGAAAAAGGGGTGAAAGGCGCGAGAGCAATTATCAAGGAACAGTGAAATAAGGCTCTTTTTCTGATTACAGGTAGAAGACGAGTTAGGTGGGCTACCGATCAGCACGAAAGACGCAACCCTCCTCCCCCCTACTTTAACAGCTAGAACTCAAGCAACGTGGGGATTGCGCTGGCTTAAACGCAAACAGTGTCCGCGGTCATCACGCATCAGCGGATAGCGAATTTAGGGGGTCCTGCATATAGACGACATGGTGCTGAGTAACTCGATAGTGAGAAAAAAAGCAGATAAATACATGCCAGCTGCCTTAGATAGAACTCCATTTCGATCCCAGCTTGTACGTGCCCTGTTAATTCCATCTCCAATACTACGCCTCCATCCGCCCAGCTGATTCACCGATAAGAACTCTACGACCGTACAAATGACGATTTATGCTTTTTTCGTCGTAGCTTCGATTTTCACTGAAAGGCGAGCCTTGAAGGCGGAGTCTGGAGGCGGAGCCACTGGAAAAAAGGAGGCATCACTGAGCCTGTACTGCGCTGTAGCGCCCCTCCCTTAATTTTTTGCTGCAAACAGGCACAAGGTTGTTCGTCGCAAACACTCACCGCCGCGCCGACGTGCACCACCGATATTTTCAGCTCCTATGCCTATAGCGGAACGTGACTTTAAAGGCTTAGGGCAGAGGCTGATGGACGGCAGGTCTCTCAGCTGGTTGCCTTGAAAGCACAAGTCCAACTGATAAACAAAGTTACACAAAGAGGACCGCTGGCCCCTCGATGCTCCAAACACCAGGACGCGGTATGTAGCTCTGACAAATAGATGAAACGAGAAACGCTCTGCAAAAAAAGTAGTTAAAATTTTGACAGCCTGGCAAGCCACGACAACAACAGCAAACGACGAACCCAATCAGTCTTGTGGTTGGTTCGGGTAGCGAAGGGCATCAATCCTTTTCCATACACTCTGCAAGTGCGCTGCATTTACTTAAACGCTTGCAAAATATTCCCAGAGGACTAAATAGTTGGAAATTTCAATTAAACTTGTATGAGTCCGCTGAGAGCACCTGAATTATTGCATTTCTTTGATTTATAGCGTTTCTCATTATTTTCCTCGAAGCAATGAGTGTACTGGTTGGTGACACATGAGCTAATTTAGCTATCATGCTGAATGCTTCAGTGATTGAGCAAGACTAACTTGGCAGTCTGGTAAGTTATATAATTGGTGCACTGAAATTCATATGCAGCAGTAAGTACTAGATCCATGGCAGTCGAAGCTTGAAAATGAACGGAAGGGCCTCCAGCAGGAAGTACTGAGTTCTAGAGATTCATTTTTTCTGTTTTTAGCGTTGAATCTATTTTCGCTTGAGTTATGACGATTGGTGCACCTGCGCTCCGGCCTCATTGATGATTCAAATGTCCTGCGCACAGTGCAGAGCAAATAGTGATATGGTGCTTTGTTGTCCTCCTGGCACGTGAAATTTGTGAATATCAGCTACATCAAGTATTCAGCAAATATTTCTCTGATTTTTTTTCTTCCATTCGTTTTGTAGTCAATGCTTGGAAAACGGCATCCATCTATATTCTCCAGGACAAATTCTCCCTCCGCAGGGTGGCCGAAACTTATACTAATAAGCACAAGCTAGGCGTAATTTTTAGTTTTAACTTCCAAAAGTTCGGACTGTGCCTTTCGAATAATTGTGTTTTGCTTCGTTGCTTGTTCTTTTTCCCAATTTTCCCATGAAAAGAATATGTTTTGAAATAGTCAATCATGCACATGTCCAATTTACGTAAAAAGGCACAGCTACTCTGAAGCTTGTATCAACTACATAACAATGCCCAGTAAGTTATACTGGATATCCTGAAAGTGGAGGGGCGTGGCTGCCTGCTTAATCCGAAAATGGTGAGAGGTATGTTTTTCGTGGGGTATTTCCATTTGGACGGAGGCTGTGTAGCGGCAAGTGGCATGCATACCAGGTGCGTGGTCCTGTTGTCAAACTCGGGATCGGCTTCCGCCGAGGTAAACCAAGCCTTCTACCCTCCAGGGACAGCAAAGTGGTATCACATTCAGTTGGGAGGGTAAGAATACTGACCTGTGCATTGCCTGGCTTAGGCAATTCATTGTATGGGCCACATCGCATTCAATAAGCCACCACGATTCTGAATGGAAGTAGAATTAGAACCGCATCCCAAAAAAGGATTGATCAGCGGCGAAGACTATATTTTTTATCTTCATTTCCATTCAAGGCAACTGTCATCCTATGTAATCAGCAAGATATACCAAGAACGTGGCCGGCGCCAGCTTCAAGTGAAGTATGCACTCACGCCCTCTATATCTGCGGGAGATGGACGGTACGTCAGCAGTAGATGGAGAGGGCAGGTCTACGAGAGAGGGGGGGGATGGGCACTTTGCACTTTGCTACTTCCCATCGACCACGACCCACCTAAAGAGCGATCCGTGAGCTCACAAAAGTTGCAGCTTTTACCATGATGGCCCAACGAGCTTGTCCAGCTCACCAAGAGTTCACAGGTTTCACCAGAGTGAGACTTGTAAACTGGAACTAGTGAAGCAGCGAAAATGCAAAGTGCCTCCCCCCGTCGTTGAAGTGCGTCGCGTCGTTATCCTGATTAAGAGATGGGGCGCAGTTTGTCGACGGGGGGGGGGCATTTAGCTTTCTATAGATGTGTCGACCCATCTGGTAGCCTTTTTCGAGTTGACACGTTTTGGGATGGTGGCTAGACGATCTTGCTCCAGCTTCACAAGAGTTCACAAGTTTTACCAGAGTGAGATTTGTAAACCGGAACTAGGGAAGCAATGATAGTACAAAATGCCCCCCGTCGACAAACAGCGCCAGAGATGATTTTCGATTTTTGCGGGTATAATACCAAGGTCTAGGACATCTTGGTCACTTGTCCAAAAAGGCCTTAATTCGAGCAGTGACGATTATTTCAATCTTTTGAAAACTGGACAAAATGCTCTGCAGCAAGCTCACTATGGAACGAAAGAAGTAATGACCAGAATAACGCGGAATGTGACATTTCAATGAACACAGCTTCGTTTGGACATAACTTAGAAAGCAGACCTACACGGGTTTGGAACTAGAAGCTTTGCTCTTCCAAAAAACCATATTCATATTCTAGGTCTACCATCTCGGAAATTCGCCTGATTTTGGTAAGAGAGTTTGCCCCAGTCTCAACAAAAGGGTCCTTCATTGCCCACATTTCCATTTTTTTCCTAACCTCGGAAAGCTTTCTGTTCATCTCTTCTTTCGTGATGAATAGGAAACGTACATAGAGGCGATGATCAACCTCCCTAATGGGATGCGCCATATACTTGTCTTTCATTCAAACTCACAGTAACATTTGAGACACGGACCTATCAAATATGAACCTAATATGGACCAAGCAACTCACTGAACAAGCTTATGGATTCCTCATCGTATTCAGAGCAGTCTCTCAACAGTGAATTAATTTGTCACGAATTTCCAATTCGGTAGAGATATCACTAGAATAGTGTCCCACGCATGTTGCCAGTGCATAGTTCTATTAAAACCTGCACATAAGACCCTCACATCCCTACCAGCACGTCGAATACGGTCCCCCATATCACGAATTCTGCGACACACGATTGACCCTGTGGGCATTTGATAGTGCCTCTGGCGAGCTGTTGTTAGACCCGCGACTTGGACTGTCTGTCTCTCTCTTT
>MU952931.1:0-13868 GCA_036418165.1 Cooperia oncophora | reverse complement strand
CATACAACTCTTTCAGGAAGGCTCCTAGAATGTTTTACAAGCATGGCATGTTACATCATGTTCGAGCATCAAGAACAGAAACGGGTAGGCTTTTCGAAAAATACTGACAGGACTTCTTCCTTCCAACCTTATACTTGAGAGCTAGAAGTTCTACCACAAGCATACACTTTATATCCCGGAGACGGAGTGGGCATGGCCGATTGCTTTATCTGAACATGGCGCAGCATGCGTTTTTCGTGGGGTAGTTTCATTTGCGACAACTGTCATCCTGTTCCCTGTGGTAGTCAATGACACAGATACAATCGTACAAAACGACGACATACCCTGTCAGAACACCGCGCATCAGTGTCCTGGCCACATTGAAATGAAATACCAGCTACGCCCCCCTCCATCGCCGGGATGTTGGGTGTATAAGGTGTCCAAGTCCATAATGAGATCAATTTTCGCGCACTTCTGGTATGTGCGGTAACTTCACCCGGTTGTTCTCTCCTTGTTCCTGTTTCGTCGTCCTTACGATCTTTGTAAACTCTAATGCTCAAAAAAATGTTAGGTGGACCTTATTGAAAGCGTTCCCCACGCTTCCTTCAGTTCTTTTCTTCACTGAAAGGTCAACTAGCAGCTACGGATTAATACTCAAAGACAGCTGGCACGATAATATAGTAAGAGCTTTATAGTGGGAAAATGGCGAAAAAACGAAGTGAAACGGTCAAAAACCTGCGAAGAAAAGCCTTCGTTCTTAATGACTCGAAAAGCAATTTCGGACGAGTTTCCCGTAGGCATCTTGCCAATAACCGCTACGGTAACGGCTGCACGTATGTACTCATATATCCATGCAGCACCGCAGCCGCTTCATACCAATCCCTTCGCTTCATATTTTACTTAGCAAATGAAGCAATACGAGCATCAGGTACGGTCGTCCATTTGTGGGCGGCGGCGTTTGGGTTGATATGTTGTAGCTTTATAGGGTCTGTAAGGGTACCCTCCTTGGAAAAGGCGCTATGCAGCGCTGCTCAGGGTCGCAGAAGTCCGTACTGCCAGGTGTATTAATCCTATTCGTCTAAGGGTTTATCAAACCAATTGCTTCTGAGGCAAACTGTAGACGACCCGCAGTCGTGGAATGTGTCTTTAAATTCTGGTCACCAATGAACAGCACTGGTGCTTATGCATTTGACTGCGCCAGTAATGACTGCTGGTAAATTCAAATGACTCTTTCAGGTGTATGACAAAAGACAGCGCTCATCAAAACATCACCACTGCAAAAGCCCTAACATGACAGCGTACGTATGTAGCAATTACCTGAACATGAAGTCGGATCACAGAAACACAATGGCTGACGGCCTTAGAAATCACAAAATTGACCAACTGTGCACCTATTCCACGGCAGCGATACAGGGGATGAACTAAAATCGTTAGCTCGAATGACTAGTTGGAAAAGGATATAAATGGAGATCTCCTCTGCAAGGTCTACATACCTCCTAGGGACATGATGTAAAGAGCCTTTGTACAACCGACTATTTCAAATTTACAGCATACCACTCCAACGCATGTTTCACCTACCATAATAGCAACACATAGATCGTTGTTTAGAATCTGAAAAAAACAGCCTGAAATACCGAAATATACGTCAGTTTCGTAAGCGATAACGCTTCCGTCTCTAACCAATTTTGCCCAAGAATATCAAACCCTGAATGTCCTAGATTTCCGTAATGTCGCCAAAACGTATAAACGAAAAGAAAGAAAACTACGAGGTTGGAAAACAAGTGCTGCAACACTCTCTAACTGAAAATTCGAACCAAATTCCCTCCACTAAATAACACTTCCAATCTGAAAGGTGATCACCATTGATGACCAGGACAAGTTCCCACCTTTTGCACACATACCAATCTTAAAAAGAACTACAGCAACTACGATGGAAAGGAAGAGTTTGGACCTCACTTTTCGAAGAGTTATTTCAGTAACAGTAACAGTGGCTTGAGTATGGCAGCATTCTCTGATGCAAGATCCATAATCTTTGGGATAGCCATCCCGCCACTGCGTCTTCGCATTATCATGAGCTAGAAACGAAACTGAATTTTCTGAAGAAATTGAGGGTGGCGTCATCCTGCTTTGTTTTGAAGTTGATTAGAGACTGTGGTCCTCATAGCTGTGCTGTATCCAGCGGCATCGCTTTGAAGTCCCACCAGTAACACAGCGAAAACTTTTTCCATACATACCTGCTTTTGGCTAAGCAGACACAATTTACTCCTTGACAGTGCTGTGGAGTTTATGTGCATGGTTTACGCAAGAACCCAGTTCTCGATACCAGTCAGAATATCTCATAAAAAGTCCTTCCATTGTTTACATACAAGAGAAAACCAACTCACGACCATTTGGTGCGCTTTCTCTGAATGGCGTAACTCTGTGGCATGCTCCGCAGAGAATTTTCCTTTTAACCCAAATTACGGAGAAGCATGGCAATTGATACTTGGGTGCAGCCTAGAGAAGTTGCCAACTTACTGGCGGCTACCGTTTGACTGTGCCATCAGGGAGTGCGTAAACGGCCGTCATTCTGTGCTGATGGCCGACCTTTCCAACATTCGAATGAAATAACTCCAAATTACAAGCGATAATACGAATAGGAACACTGTGGCATGGCAAGCGACGTCCTTCGCAAAGACAACGCAGGTGTTAGCTCACTCGACTCCGGCGGAGTGACCCTACAGAAACCTCATAATACTGGGATATGTCGAAAAGCACCTCGACATCCGGTAAACTTTTGAGCCTTGAAAGCTTTCACGAAGCTTCAATATACCCGTCCGCAAAAACTAATCAGGGTACAAGCATTCAAATCGTTTTTTGCTTTTTTATGTAGAGCAATATAATCGCAGTGTCGCAGGACTTTTTTCCAATCTAAAAGAATGGTTATCACGCCAACAGTAATTCGACGCCATCACTACAAATTTGTGGTTGACCTGACTGTGACATTGAATTCTTGATACGTTAGTATAACGAATTTACCCACCGATAGTCGGCAGATTTCACGAAAAAGCAGCTTTCTAAACAGCTTTATGAATAACAGTGAATGATACCTGCTCGAAGAATTTATCCGAATACAACACTGGGAAGATTCCTGCGTGAAGGTTTTTCACAGATCGAATGTTGCCCGCATCGATTGGAGCGAAATCCATTGACGAATCCTATGGGAATAGGATATTGTTTTGGAAATTAGCAGGATGTTCTTTTCCAAAGTTTTCGAATCAAACAAGACCACTTTCCAACAGAGCTGGTCCTCTTTGGATGCTTCCAACCCTAGCGCCATTCCTTTGGAAGTGGGGGATTTTCGTAAGGTCCTGGGCTGTGAAGCTACGTAATGGTACCACTTTCATACTCTTCATGGTGTGGTTGTTTGCAGTTGAGACGTTCCACTATGAGCTTAATTTCTATGCCTTTTTTACAATGTCGGCAATCTGGAAAGTGCTAGAAGGTGCTAACAACAGGTTCAGATTTGCGTAGGGGAACACTCGACGGGCTTCGATACGCGACCAGACATGTCTACCGCTCGCCCGCTCGACGGCAGTTTATGAGCCAAACGAAAGAGAATTTTGCCTAAGTCAAGGGCAGAAGGCCAGAAGCAGCTAAACCAGTTGCAAAGGGTTTTCATGCTTCCTGAGAACCTAACCTGGAGTATTTGTTCAAAACGTTCCGCCTTCTCTCTAGGGCACTGCTTACAGTTTCCTCCTATTACGGCGTCCACTAGCCACCTGGGCTCCTCATATCAAACAAACGGCCAAAAGTAGCATCGCTGCCCGGACAACAGTTTATTTCATTTACACCAATCGTGGGTAACCTCAGGGTAAGAGGAAATGTTCCAGGTGTAAACAACAGTGTTGATGTTATTTCCTTTTTTATTGTGCAATCTGATCTAGCTGGTCACTCGTTGGAACCCCTCGAAAAGCTAGGGGCGGAAGTCGGCAATGTTGGACGGGCTTCTGGGCTGGTATCCCGGAGCTCTTGCAGTATTGTGTCTGCAGGAAGTGGCAGTGTTAGTGGCGACGGCCCTTCGCGCCTAATCTTGACTTCCTATCTATGAGTCTGAGATTTCCCTGCATGCATCTACTGTTTTTTAATTGGTATTTTATTGCTCTTGCGTATTTCCAGCCAGTCGATTGGATTACTATACAACTTCACAGATTACAACAATCTGCAGGAGCCTCTCTGTATGCGGAATAGACGGCAAGTTCCAGTCTGATTTGAAAAGCGTCCGGTTTGAAAAAGCTCCGATGCGAAGATAAAATGATATCAACACCCACTTTGACTCCCTCTATATCATTCGTAAAGAAAATTTCTCGAACTAGACTTAATTTCAGTCAGTAAGTAGTGGTTATGACACCTACATAAACAATCAACCCTTCATATTTTCAGTACACTAGAACAAGAACCCTTACTGCATATAATCTAACTCTGCTGAATGTAAAATGCCTTCTTATCATGAACAAGAATAGTCCCTCACCATACGGAATCAGAGTAGGTCCTTCAGTTCCTTTCGCTGTTCACCAAGATTTCCAGCTTCTGCAAGTCGACCCCTCATCTGCAGCTGTGCAGCCCAAACAAACTCTCTGAGTGATTTCCACCTCAACCTGATTGTGAAGCTTACGCAAGCCAAGCCAATTGAGCACAACAAATGTAAGCTTGCGAATCCGCCGTATAGTGAAAGACACAAGTTCTGGGTTGACCGTAATATTTATTGATAGGAACGGCATATTCAGAAAGTAAAAGAAGCTACCCGAAGCGTTGAAAACAACAATAGCTCATCATCACCACCAAATACAATCTTAGTCAAACTACCCAGTAGTAACAGACATGCAGTAGCGGCTACTTAGTCAAACAAAGCGAAATCACGAGTCACGTGCGGTAGGGTACGAAGTGTGGAATCAAAAAGGCAACAACTGTATATACAATACACTATTTACATGCAAAAAACCAACCAATAAAACCTTAACACCGACATCAATAGAAAATCTAGACAGTTATTGAACTACTCAGCAGTTCTCGTGACTTGGTCGTCCAAAAACGTGATTTCTGTCCAGACCAGCACTTTATGGGACAACGAACTTTGAGGGCACAACACACTCAGGCGTTTTTCTTCCATGTTGATCTGCAAATGATGAACTTTCTCTTTATCTTGCCAAGGGTTTCGAAATTCCATATGGTGGAATCTCATGTCTATGTGCTAAGACCAGGGCACATCATCGTTGCCAGCGGGGGCGTAATTAGTCGCTGGCGGGAGGGGGGTCGTACGTGGTCTGAGAAAAATTTTTTGATAGTTGATTTTTCCTGTTTCAGGGACGCTATAGGGAGACGGGGTCGTATTTGCTCGTTGTTGGAAAAGCGGTCGAACTGGTCTTCTGCCTTTCTGAGAGAGGTTGTTGACTTTCCGTGGTTTTTCCTGTTTTATACGGAGTAAACCCACCCGCCCCCCAATCGACAGCAAAATTTTTGGGGAAAATAGGAATGTTTTCGAGAAAGCGGTGGGTGGGATGGTGTAAGGGGCTTATTCGCCTTTCGGCTTTTCCCGATCTCGATGAGGAGGGGACTGGAGGAGGTCGTATCAAGCAACGGGGTCGTGCGAAATCGACTAAATTCCCCAACTAATGATGCGCTCTAGCTAAGCGTTAATTTCGAAAGCCCTGACCAGTCTTGCTAGCGACAAGGAAACAGAGAAATATAAGGTAAAACAAATTACCTCAGTAATCACGACGAAGCCTAGCACGCTTGCTTTTAGAACAGCTTGAGATACGGTAGGGCAAGGTGTGACTGCAAACATCCTGTGTGCCATGTCCGCACTTGGACTGATGGTAACAACCTGAAGAGTTCTTGGTGCTATTCCGAGACTGATCTGCTAAACATAAAACACTAGTCATACCTTCGTCTGGTGATCCTCCACCTTCGATCCAAACGGAAGACATGACTCAGGTAACTTTTCGGTGCCAATTTTACAGAAAATAACATCGGCAAAATTCATTTCGTAGGTGAATGGGTAATAAGGGTTGGAATGCACACCATAGAAATACTGAACAAAAGATTCTGATTAAAACTTGGAAGAATAAAAGCGCGAAGAGTGTAACGAAGAAAGAACACACCCTGTGTATTGATGCACTACGAGCAGCTAATCGTGATTGACGGGAACGAGTCTCTACTCCACCAGACTTCGGTTGATGGAGAATCTAAAGAATAACGACATGAATATGACTCTGACTCTGACTGTCCAAACCCTTCCTGCAATTCCATCCCCCAATCAACCAGTACTTTTCCCTATCGAAGAATTTGTTTGTACCTTTTTTAGAATTCCCTTTATTTTTTGGACTCGTATTTTAGGTCTTGTGAATCTAAAATTAATAAGAAGGAGGAGTACGAGCCAGAAATCAGGCCAAATGTAGTCCCAAACTACAAGGACGTAACAAACGAGTGAGACTGCGTTTAGACTTCGCTTCAGCGTTTTGAGCATGCAGCGTCTTGAGCTACTAGGCAAGTAGAGGTATCGATGTAGCTGTGCCGCAGCGTTTCGAGCGATTAATATCGATTAGTGTTGCACGTTCACCAGCGTTTTCAGCGACTGCCCGCAAACAGTTGAAAATTGCCTGCGTAATGCTCAAAAGCTGGCATACTCTGGTGAAAGCTCAAAACGCTGACGCAAAGTATGAGTGCACTCTCAATTCTTAGAACTGGGATTCTGCTTGAAAACTCAAGGGAGTTAAGGCAAAATCGAAAAGTATTTGCTTCAGTCATGACCCTTTTTGAATGAGTGGCGCTAAAGATAGAGGAAAAGCGCTCGCAACAAGATGAGATGCGCTCCCTTCCACAGGCCAATTGCAGAGTGAAAGATTCTTCTAATGCTCCTCAATCTCATCACCACCCTTCTAAGTGGAAGGTTAAAAATAGGATCAATCTGAAAACAATATGTCAATGATTACATACCTTGACAAAGGTAGGCAAATCCCGTTGAAGTTCATTGTAAAGGCGCTCATGATCGAGCACAACGACCACATCAACCTCGAAAGCTTCAGCGGCCGATACAATGCAAGCATAGCTGAAATATTTTATACACCTTATATGAACAAACGACCATAGAACCACCCAAACTCTTTTCATTCTGCTTCTACAGTGATTACTACACATTTTTTCGTGAGTTAGAAATACTCAATTATCAAACGGAAAAAGCTTTTACCATCAAAAACTCATAAGAAGATATTTTGACGGTCACAACGGAAGAAGTTTGATGATCAGGACACCTGAACGTGGTACTGGACGCAAATTAGAAGAGTGCCCCCTAGGTAGTTGAGTTGGAACACTGTCGGTCTTGACACGTTCAACTAGTTGGGTACTGGTGGAATGGTGCGCAAGTGATACCATTTGTAAAATTCATTTCCTTTACCCCGACATGGATGTGCTACTTCTCCGTGTGAAATACACTCTTTCTCTTCTCTTCCCATTCCTTTACAGTTCGGTGTGTTGAGAATATCATGCAAAGGCTTGGAAGAAAAGTTGGAAAGCTGTGTTACAAAATGTTGAGAATAGGAAGAACGATATGATGAGAACAGTAGAAGTGCCTCCACCGGAAGAAAAGAAAGGAATAGTCTGTGGCAAGAGTTTCAGCCAGACACCGACAGCTTCCTTGGATTGTCGAGGATTTGTCGGAAGTCGGGAAGCATTTGGGAAAGGAAATTCAGCAACCCTTAAGTCCCGCGTGGAACGAATGATCTCACAGGTGTGCTGCGCGAAAGAACAATGAAAGCAAGTAGAACATCAGGCCGTAACAAAAGCTGCCTCATACCATTGCAAACAGCAGAAACAAATCGGAACGACTCAGGGCTAAGCGCCAAATTTCTGGAGGAAGGGTACTTTCAAGATGACCGCTCTGATAACTGGCACTGATGTTTTCAAATTTTAGAGTTTCTGTGATCTGTCACTCGTTGTGATAAGTGAACGTTCATGGCAAAAGGGAGAGACGGAAATATGACATTATTGACTTTTCATACACCAATCACGAATATGACATTCCTTTCTAGTGCTAGCGTCATTCGGCACCAAAACAGCTGAAAACTTGCATAAAGGGGTTGTTTGATGTCTACATTACGAGTATGTCAACCATTCTTGATACCGTTGCAATACAGCGCTCTGCTAAAGCCCAGGACAGTGTCTAATTCCCTTCCTGCTGGGCTCAGCCTTAGCAGAGGGCAGAACACCTTACTGCCCAATATTAGCATCGCGTAAAGAATGGATGTCTTACTTTTGATCAGCGTGTCAAATAACCCTCGTATACAAAGCTTCATCGAAATTGGTGAGAAAGGTGGTGGAGCGAACGGCGTTAATATTCGTCTGCAGAGTACAGGATAACCCCATGAGCCATTTTGGGTTTTTTTTTTGTTTTCTAGAGATTTTGGAGAAGTAATATCTCAGTAATGCCGAAAATATTTAGAGAAAATATTATACGAAACAAAGGTTGACCGAATTACGTAAAACACATGAAGTAAGTGTAGGTAACTTACCCTTCTCCAGTTACCCATCCACAGGTGTTAATGACAAGTCCTCCCAAATTTGCTTCCGGGTGTGTTGCACAACGGGCGGTCACAGAATCGGCCAGTTCCTTTACCAATATGTCATACAGCGGTAAATTTTCTCCCGGAGATATGTGGCCAAACTGCAAATTAAATGTGATTTAGAACGAACTCAGCTATTAAAACAACAGATCGTCATATATTTTGAAGACAAACATTGTAAACCAACGGCTTTGATCGGTCGAATCCTTCAACGACATCCGCAGTTTTGTTAATAAAAAGGGCACCAATTGTTCCTGGGACAGAAATACTGCCCTAAAAGTATAGACAGATGCAAATAAACAGATGCATTATGTATGTAACCTTACAAAACTACCTGGCCGACGTCGAGGTCGATGAATACTGGAGATCTACCTTGTCGTACTGCGTAATTACACAATATGCGGCATACTGTTGTTTTACCCACGTCAGTAGGTCCAACTAAGAATAGCACGATAGATTAAAATATTAAAAATCTGTCGACCTAGGGCCTCAACATTTTGGTAAGCGATCATAATTAACGCTATTTTTCCAAGCAGGATGTGCATGCCGTCGGCCCGTAGTTTCATAACGCAAAATTCACAGTAGTAAATTACCATCGCATACAACAAAGCTCAAACATTTTGGGGGAGCTGGTCGGAGCATTTTGCACTCTCGCTAGTATCGCTTGTTAGTTCATGCTAAGTGACAGCCTCACCTTGGCGAGACATATAAATTACTGAAGAGCTGCGAGATGGAGTGAACCACTATGGTCACAGAATCACAAGTGTTCACAAGTTGGCCTAAATAAGTTTGGCTGAGGACTATTCGTTACTGCGACCAAGCCGAGCTGCGCCCCCTTTTGTAGTTGATTACTTTCGATTATATATTGCGCAAGAGAGCCACGGGGAGAGGTAGACAGTTAATTCGATGACCTGCGAACACTGATAAAGTCACGAGAATGTACGACCTTTATCCCAAGCCACTCCTCTGCTTTTCGTGTAGCACTACGTTTACCGGAGAAAGGTGGTAAAAGAAGTAACTGTAACTTGTAAATCAGACCATGAGAACACAAAGCCTAGAATAAAAGAGTCCCGGGATGAGTGAACTAGTTTTTGCGCAGAAAACTTCAAAGTCGTCATACTCCTCAAAGTTTTCAAAATTACTTTGCTTATGGAGATATATATTTATCAAAAGAAACAAATGTATTCTCGTTATGCAAGTTCGAGTACTTTACAAAAGTTTATATTACAAGATAGCCCAAACCCTTGGCAGGAATCAATAGACTACTTCTCCCCCTCCAACGCTAGCTGACTAGTGTAGCAACTACTGCACTACTGTGAAAATGGCGCTCTCTCAGGACCTACTGATAAAGGGAAGTAGCAGTTGCTAGTCACAAAGTTCTAAGAAACTGAACTCAAGTCTTCTGAGGCTGCGTTCATACTCTGCGTCAGCGTAAGGTAGAGCTAGCGCACGCCAGCGTTTCAAGTGACTAGGAAAGCTGCCACCGTTTATGGGACAATGTTCTCAAGCTCAAGCTGTCCGTTGGCGTAAGCTAGACACCCACAGCTAGATCTCCTAGCCGCTCGAAACGCTGCCATACGCTGACTGAAAGTATGGACGCAGCTTGAGTGAATCGCAAGAAAAAGAGAATTGTGAAAAAAAACACATATTTCGAGCCAAGATGACTTTACCCAGCATTATGCGTGGACCTTTCGGGTTTTCCGTACCATCCACGGCCACCTGCTCCTCTGAATGTTGCCTCAACTGTTCGAGTGCCGCGTGTGTGTTCAAGTAGATCACCTAGATGTTTCAGATAAGGTGGCATTTGAAAAAGAACGATAACTAAAAGTCTTACCATGGGAGTGTGTTCAGCGACATAGGCACTGTTGGTGGGACCAATCAACTCAACAGTCGCTCCTTTCCAGCTGAATACAGCAACTCGTGTATCTAGAGTGGAATAAAAAAGGACTTCAAGCAACATTTTATGAACCCAACAACCCAAGATAATCCCATCAAGAAAAGAATGCCCAACTGCTTTTTAACAGGCTTTTCCACCCAATAGATAATATGAGAGCATGGCCCCTAAGACGAAGTTCAGTATTTTGCCCCTCTAAGACAACTTACTACAAGTCAGGTAATATGAACTTACTGGGAGGGAATGCGTATTTCTTGTGCATTTCCAGCTCAGTACCAAATACCTCAGCTCTTCCTTGGAGAAGCTCAAGCACCACTTCCGTGTTGCCGACCTGGAAACAGGATAATACCACGGAAAACAAAAAGACGTGAAAATCACCAATCCTCTTTTATCTATTGATTGCACACCACAATATGTGTTCCGTCGTAGGTAAAGGTTTTAGCAGTTTTCGGAACTCCTACTTATCTTCACCCGCAAGAACGGATTTGAGCAAGACTTGTTCACTCAGTTCGCCATGCGAAACAAAGTTCAGAATCAACGAAATAAATCAGTGTAAAACATAGTCCTACTAAGCTAACGGAAATGAAATAAAACCAAAAGCATCCAAAAAAGAGCTGACCTCAAACCTAAGCTCGTGATCCTCCTTGAGAGTGAATTCTTGGACCTTTGGATCTTCGGACATCGTTGGTAACTGCCACGGCCACAGCGGAAATGAAGCTAAGGTGATTCAACCTATCGAATTCGAAAAACGAAATAACTTCATTTAGTAATATTTTCCTGCGGCTGCGCGGCGACGTACGACTGGAGCGCGCCAACTACACACTATTGCATCACTAGCTTCGTCTCGGGATACTTGTTCAACCGCGAAGCTCCCTCTTCCCTTTTTTCTTCTCCTTCCTTCTTTTTCCTTCTCTCCTACTCTTGCTTTTCCTTCTCTCTTCGAATGCTCGACCAGTAAAAGCGATGGGATCTCAGGATCCTCCAGGGAGAGGATGCTTGGTTGACAGAAGCCGTGTAACCGATCGACCTCACAGAGGAGAGGCAACACGGAACCACGGCCCACTAGACTTCTACTAGTTCTTCCTGAAATGAAATAAGCAAAACATCATCTGTTGATAAATGGTCTCTTGGAAAGCGGCAGGTGGGATTCGTGATCGCTAGGAAGGGTCTACACGAAATTGGGCACAACAATCACATAGCTTGCGTGACAGCTTCTGTTCAAAAATAATTTTTGAAATATTTTTTTGCAAATGTGGGTGGTTAACCGAATGTATACAACTTCGTATAAACATCATGTAGAGTGGTGACTAACGCCAATTCAAAAACTAAAAGGCTCTCTCTTTTCAGAAAGCACTATATTGATACACTAGGTTGACTACCTCGAAAACGTCTCGTGGCGGATTTAGGTTTCTGAGTTTGCTTCGTCTGATCCTCTCCAGTGCAGGGGCCCTTCACTGCATTGACCAATTTTTCCATCTAAAAACTTTGGAAGGACAACTCGAAGTGCTCGAGGCAACGCAAGGCCTTGAAGGAAAGCGCCACGCATTCGTCTTCTTTTCAGAATCATGGTGACATCTATGGAAATATGGATCGGAGTATGGATCCAGTGTGATCCAAACAACGAGCCAGCCGATGGATTCCCTGCTGTGCCAACTGCTTCAGGTCAAGCGTGTCGTGTCCTCGCGAGGGAGCAGCGGGAACATCGGGACAAGATGGCCGAGGAGTTTGCGAGCGCAGAGGAAGAAGTAAAGAACGCGGAGGAACGTTATAAACGCACTTTGAGGGTAAGTGATTGGCTTTTTCATTTCAATATCAGTTTGTGCTTTCAGCAAGTTTGTAATTTGTACCCCACTTGTAAATCAAACTACGGAATCAGTAATTAAAGCCCTAATCGACGATGTCATTTCCAAACATGGCATCCCAAAAGAGCTAGTTTCTGACCGTGGGTCAAATTACACTAGCGAAATGTTTCTCCAAGATCAACAAAACACTTGGCATCACGAACAAATTCACTACCAGCTATAATCACAAAGCCAACGGACAGGCAGAGCGAATGGTTAAAGTGATAACGGACTCTCTAACAGCCTACTGTTCAGAGGCTAGGCAAGTTTGGTCGACCTTTTTACAACCTATTGTATTTGCCTACAACTGCAGTAAAAATCTGACGACAGGCTATAGTCCGTTCTTTATCGTATATGGTAGATATCCCATTACGTGGAGTGACATCCTCCACGAATTGCCAACGCGTCTTCCCGTAGCACCGGATGATGTGGCCGATCACTTCGCCGTCGGCCTGAAAGAAACAATAATGGAAGTCGGATCCGAACTAGCAAGAAAATCTGCGCAGTACAAAGTGGGATACGATCTACTTCACAAGGTAAACAAGAAGGACATTTCCACCGGAGATCTTGTACTCTTACACGACGACACCGTTCGTCCTAAATTAACAAACCAGTGGAAAGGCCCTTACAAGGTTGAGGAAGTCAACCGACCTAACATTACCATTACTAACATAGTGGGTCGCCCCACGCGACAGATTGTACATGTTAATCGACTGAAATTATATGCTACAAGATCTGCATTGGTCACTGGTTCCTCGCAAAACCAACAACCAACACCTTTATCCAAGGAAAAGGAAGCAGTGAACAAAGCAAATCAACCAATATTACGACGTTCGCGTCGAATTCAGGAAAGGAGATTGTCTTCAGCGGAACCAGATCAGTGATCTGGAGAGTACTGCTAGTCCCTTCCAGGACAGCTAGCTACTCATGGGTCAGTTTGAATTCCTTCTTAAGCCGCTGTCGCGAAATATATCTATTCAAAATTCTTTGAAATGGCGAATTCAAAGAACCTTTCCTGAGGCAAGCGACTTTTGTCAAATAATAAAACAGTAGTTTCAAACATAGGTTAAGCCCCTATACTAGTCGAATGTGTGTCTGTAGAAAGATTAGTATTTGTATCACTCTAATTTAAATAATGTATAATTCGCAAAAGCTGAAGACAGATTACACAGAGACAGACAGACATTACAAGACAGACAGACTGTCAGACCGCTGTATTCTTCTGTTTTTATCGATTTAGTTATTCTAAGGATATTCCTGATTACTACTATTCTAGTATTCGCTAAACTCTATTACTGCTAATTGTTCTATCGGACCCGTTATGCCACGTGACACACCAGTTCTACCTAGACGCTCACTAGATGGCTTTAAAAAGAGGCGGTTAAACGTTGACTCGTCGCCCACTGGGGACTTTGCTTTGGCTGCGGAGCAACTCACAAAGGACGACTCAATCCCGCTTCACGTTCGGACCATACTGGCGGTTTTGTTGGACACCAGAGCTGAGTTGGATGCTGTCAACAAGAGGAATGCAGAGCTCTCCAGTGAAATCGAAAAGAT
>MU952929.1:0-11031 GCA_036418165.1 Cooperia oncophora | reverse complement strand
GGGGGAAGGGACCGTACTTTGGAAATGTTGCCCAACACCAGGACGTGTCCCATGAGAAACATTTGCTCTTCTGTGCGCCCTGCCCACAGCACAGTGCCGCGAACGTGAAACATCAGGCCGCCGCGCGGCAGTATCTGCGCGGAGCTGCAGCTCGGATGTCTTGGTCCAGATGAAATGAATGGCTCAGCAACTCAATTATGATCAATGTGTTCATACCACAATTTTCTTCGTTTCCTCATACGCTTGTGCTGGTTGGGCGCATCGATACAATGACAACGTAATGGTCTTCCGATCTGATCTCACGTAAAGATTCACACCATATGCCAAACCAACTCCTCGAATACCTCGCCATAATGGTCCTCAAAAACTGAAGCTCCACAAAACACTAGAACATTGCTGTAGACAAAAATATGCATGTAAAATCGCTACTGCGGTTGCGGGGGGAGGAGTGGAGGTAACGATACCATGCCACAAACATTTTCTATTCGCATGTTTCCTCTAACCAAAGCACTATTCGCCCAGCAATCTCCCCTCCCCCCACCCAATTCCCCCAAAAATGACCGGTGACTCCTCCACCTCCCAACCCCCCCCCCCCTCCCCAGCCACACTAATATAGATGAGTAGTCATATACTCACCTTCACACTGGCTCAAGTACTGTGTTAACAACATCGTCGGTACAAGTTCATCACTCATCCAATCACAATCCATCATACATGATTGGTAAATGAACGAGGACTCCGAGCCACCAACACTTATCACTTTTTGCCTTCCCACACATGCAGTGTCTAATGATTCGCCGGCTTTAGCCTGAAACAACAAACTTGACCTTGGTCGCAATATTTGACAAGTAAGCGTGCGGTCGTGAAGCGGTTGAAATTGAATTCGCATCACTGACTGCACACACTGCAGTAAACATTGCATATGGAATAATCACTTTCTGCCTTCCTACTAATCCAGTATCTAACGATTCCTTAGATTTAGTCTAGAACAAGGGATTTGGTCGTGGTCGCAATATCTGACTAATAGCGTGCGGTCGCGAAGCGCTTAAAATTGATTCACATTTCATCCTTTACTGTATAAGTTGTAGAAGAAAATTGGCACAATGAATAAAGTGTATGATAATGTTATGCAAATATGTACCCCCTGGTTTAGGCAAGTCGTCCTATTGTACTTTGAGAGGAATCAGGCTGCACGCTTGACTTTCGGCGTTTCATAGAATTCTCAGCAAAAACTGCTCAGCATAGCAACACTCGCGATCAAACTGCTTGCTATCAAGAAGATCGACGTTACATAGCAAATGAGCATTGACACCATGCGCAAACAAGGCCGATCGAAGCTAAACTGACTGTTGAGCTCCTTTCCGAGACTGTTTTGGAGAACAAATTTATTAAACGTACCTCTTCAAGTCTGCTCAATACTTCTTGCGGGTGCGAATCACAATCCTTTGCGATTTTCTCGTGAACTTTCTCGAGGATTCAGCTCATCATACGATTAGGCGCCATTGGTGTCTGAAAAGCAATTATGATGAAGTTTAAGGCACATTCCTTGAATACAAATGGGCAAAGGAATGGGCGTTGACCCGTGGTCAACGGCGCACCCTTCCTTTTTATCGTATCAGAAAGAAGGAAATACCATGTTAAAGACGGTACTATTCACCGTCCTCTGCGCCCACGTTTTGAAGTTTTGATCTAGGCTTTGTCTTGTTAAAAATTTGTCCTTAGGAGGTGGTTTCGCTCCAGAACAGAATATGCACACGAAGTGCCAACGCGCGTTTGGACCGCCAGGTGCACCGCCACCGTCCTTGACGGTGATGCCTGTAACGCGGAACCAGCCGATTTCGTGCCAAACGGACTGCTCAGGGAGCTGAGGTCACACGGCTGGAGAAAGCCTTTTTGGGCGACCGTGATAACCAACGGTCCCCTCTGGTTACCCGCCATGGTAGCCGCTTTCTCTGTTAAGAGACTCGTCTAAACGTAGACGGGATCCCTATCTCGGAGAGAGGGGGGGGGGGCACAAATGCAGAAAAAGCCTCGCCGCCGTAGGTCTCTCTTGCACTTTTTACATCCTTAACACCTAAGTGAATGTGATACTCGTGTTGAGGGGATCACAGTACTCTCGTAAACAAATTTTAAGCGAAAGAATCTTCTCGGTTGTAATGACTTTTGTTGTTCTTTCTAATGATGCATGTACCTGTGCAATGCAATAAAAAAATAAATCTTAAGCCAAATCTACCCTCGGAAAAAAATCGGTGAATCTCGGCACGGTTTTGAGAGGTGGAGCAGCTAAGGATAAGGAGTGCCATGAGAGATACATTGTGAGTCTCCGCCCATTTCTTCGCTATCGTGTAATGTGCCTTTCTCCATATTCTTTGCCGTCTCATTCCGAGACTACTCAACAAACCACCACTTACTAGGCAAATAGATCATCGTGCAGAGAGCCGAATTAGCTACAGCACAACCATCACGTTTCTTTTCACGTGCATCACTCGCTAGCTTCTTTGCACATTGTTTCACTCGTTGCACATCAAATATGATACCAGTGGTGAAAATCTCCGCCCATTTGGCTAGATTTGGGAAACCGGTTTCTGCATCGACCTGAAATAATGCAAGAGCAGGATATCACTAAAAACTAATGAGAAGGAAGAAATCGGGGTTGATGGTTATCTCTATGAGATTCACCGTGAACTCGACTCCGACTCAGAATCGTAGAAGAGACTGAAAGTGGACGGGCTCGTGAAATGACGTGCAAGACAAGCAGGACTAAAGGAGCGCTTCGAAAGACCAACTGCACCCTCGACTACGTGGTTTCTGGCCCTTGCCGCGTGCGAGGTGCATGGATCCGCAGCTGCAGCAGCGTAGAGGTTCCTCCGGTCCATGCCGCCTCCAAACTTCGCCCGCACTGCCGCACATTTAACCACGTGCCTAACCATCGGCAAACGGGCTTCTTATATTGGCCGTCTCATATCTGGCTGCTTTCTAACGCTAGAGGCATGTTTCTGCGGGACCTTGGCATCGAGGCACCTGCGGCACTCAGAGGATAGTGAGGGCGGAGTATGGAGGGTGCCACCGGCCAGCCCCGCTCCCGTGCGCTTTTGACCGGAGAAAACAGCACGCTACAGGAACACATGGCAAGTACGCAAGGAAACGTGTACAGGACGCATAAAGGCACGTTCCGCCTGGTAGGTAGAATCATTTTCATTTTCTTTTTTTTCACTTTTATAATTTCCTTCGCTTGGACGATAAGCACGCGCCACTCAAATCTGCGTGGTAAGGAAGCCAGTGCTTAGGTTTCGACTGAACACACTTTCCCAACTACAACGCACGTACACACAATGACTCGTGGTAACCTTCGACTTTGTGCTCCCATTATTTTTACGGATATGTGCTTCGCGCCCGCTCGTTGTCTGACCCCCCTTCCGCGCGCTCGGCATCTCTTCGGTTCTCGCTTTTTCGCACAGTCATCTAATGCTCACGAACAACTGGAGAAAAAAGATAGAGAAGGGATAGTCTTCCTCAAGACTTCTTCGAGGGTTCTCCCTCTTTTTCTTTACTAGTATTTATCATACAATATCGTTTTTCAATCGCATTACCTAGAACTGCAATTGCAGAATGTGAATGGACCCAGTTAAAAAACACCGACATCTCGATCCATTCAGTCGTAACGACCCGCGCTCCTCCGCCAACTGCTAGACCTATGTGACGTTTCAGGTAGGTTTTATAACGGCTGCGATTGAACCAGCAGTTACAGCGATACAACGATTAGCGGCGGAAATGGATCAAGTCGCGAAGTATGAACGCACAATTCGTCCACTCAGACCTTTCAGATCAAGAGAAAGCAATGAAAAAATCCTACCACAAGTCTTAGATGTAGTAACTTTTCAAAGTTGCCTGATACACCAATATATATGGAATGATCAACGAGATCCTGAAAACAATCAGTTTTCGGTAAGCGCGAGGATAGAAATATTATGGCAGAATAAACAAACCCTTGTATAAAGCTTGGATACTTCTTCAGCACTTTTCACGACACCGTCTATCTTGGCTGGTGACTCAAACAGCAGTTCCGTGTAAAGATCCAATAATGCACGCTGTTCAAGTGTCAAAACGCTCGTGTCAAACAATAAGAACAACTCGACGAACTTTGTTGGACAGTTGTGGATAGTTGCCGGAAAAGGGAACTGATCCAAAAACTTGGCGATTGGCTGTGTTGAGGGTGAACCGCCTCGATTGCACTTCAAATCAACCGGGAATCGATCGAATTCTTCCAATTTTTTCACGATCAACTCGCTCAGCACTTCAGCGCTTGGCTTCTTCGCTGTGTTTTCTTTTATGGCTGTTTTGATATTCTCACCACACTGCTTGATTCCATCCTTTCCAAGCTTTTTACGTTGCTCATCCAGTCGAGCTTTCTCCTCTTTGGCTACCTGGAACGTATATCTTCCAGTTCCTACAATTTATAACAGAGAAAATTCAAAAAAAGCAGTTGAGAACAGCATGCCGGCAGCGTACAACATCGCGATGTGTGAAATGGTGGTGTCATTACGACCCCCCCCCCACCTAAAAACGGGTTTCGGGACTCCCCAAGACCTACCGACCTACCCAATTTCCGATTCCCACATTTCTAGTGGGTTTCGAGATCACAGCATAGGAGCGTTCTCCGTCAAGGGAGAGAGGGGGGAGAAGGGGAGGGGGAGTAGTGGGGGAAGGGGGGGGCACATACGACTCCTCCCTCCCCAGCAGAAAAGTATGACCCCCTCTATGTGCTGCACACTACGATGCTATACCCTGCATGTCGGACGTTAGGTCCACGTTGCGGCGACGCGTAGCTCCCAGCAGAGTGCTGTCCTAGTTAGATGACTTAGCACTTCCTCGAAAGCGCCCGTCTCCTACTCTCCCACCTTACCTTATCCAACAACGACATTTGTTCTTACCTTGCTTGATAAATCTCGTATTTTCATTTCGGGATCGAGCAATAGTGTCAGTACGACCTCCAGAACTTCCTATCCCAGTACGACCCCTCCCGAGCGACCAAGTCTGACCTTCCCCCCCCCCAGATGGGATTCTCCAACGACACTGTGCCTTGCTTTCTTTCCCTTTCTTATACGGACGCTCTGACTGTACGGGAGGTGGACGGACAATTGTAATTTATCCGTTGTCGCACGCGGCGTGTCATGCGGCGACGCAAAACCTCGCTGTGCATTTTTTGCAGATTGGAGCAGCAAATTCCGTACAATTCAAGACAAAACAGGCTCCATAATGGCAGATAGCAAATTTTCCGGTCCCTTTACACTCAAATTTAAATGGCCAGAGGACCACTCGTCCGTCGAGCGCGGCTCCGCTCGCCATGCCCAACAGCCCGGCATATGATGATTGTCTTGTCACATATCCCTGATTTCACACCATTTTGCATGACTGTTCGGTGAAGCCCGTCTTAGTGATGCATTGCGATAGAAAAACAACAAACGGAGGCTGGTGCGAATGTCGCGCGCGTAACACAACGCCGCCTTCAACGAGTTGCTACAACAGGAACGTTATGTCATACCGCTGAAGAAGAAGTCACCGTCTCTACTCAAGAAGCTCCTATGAGGACGGCATGGAGACTCAGAGCGGCTAACTTGTGCACAAGATGGTTTACGCATGACAAGTTATAGGTCGCGTCGCGTCCGCACGCTTACCTACCAGGTAATGTGGACGCAGCTTAACATGCTTCCATATTCTGTGAAAAAATCAATGCGGGAAAACAAAGAATAAAAACGTTCAAAATAATCAAAGAGTGATTGATATAAGCCTACCTGCTCGACCATCTTCTCACTGGGTATCCCTAATACAACCACATGAGGGCTAGTGAAGTATTTCTTTACAATACCAGACCAAAACGACGCCGGCTCTGACCGTAGACGACGTATGAGCTCCAGCTTAAATATGTTAGATATAAACTTTGAAATCACATTATTCACCAGCAAATTGCCGTTGACGTTTTATGAGAGGCCATGCGATGCAAACTCGTCCAGATCACTCGTCTAAGCCACTAAACTGCAGTATCTTCTCGAGCAGAACGTCTGATCAGTTTAGGAAACGCCGTAGCGCCCGGACGAGTTCTATACTGGGAATACGGTAGCACCTCGGGTCAGTGGCAACGAAATCGTGCCGTACGACATACTTCCCCCTTTTCTTCACAACTTCTTGAAAATATACCCTTACCTCATCCATTCGAGTTTTCAGCTGGTCATCATTCTCGTCATATAATTGGTGTCCAATCATATGACCGAACAACTGTGTTGCCGGATGTTTTTCCATCTGTAGAAGTAATGTAATATTATGGGATTTCAGTGACTCTATTGCAAAAGGCGTATAGAGGGTCAACTCACCTTCTTCAACTCATTCTTAACCGATTGTCCGATAAGGAAACCCATTCGCTCCATATCCCACGCGCTATCTTCCAGATGCTCTTTGACTACCTTTTCCATAAACCTGCAAGATAAGAAGAGATTTGTCAGCGTTAGAGTGCGTTATCGGTACGACACTAGCACTGCTCAACTCGGAATTCGATTCACATAGGTTCATAACTTTACTATCCTTCACTATCACTGATTCACCCCTGCGCTCCCACCCCTTCGTTTTCCCGCCTCCCTCATACTCGTGAGATTCTCCCAAAGTTACTGTGCCCCGTCGCCTGATCGCTACTTTCAATGCGTTCTTGAACAAGCAGAGGAACAAAGGCCGGCTGCATACATTCATTAGAACAAACCGCACTGCGACCGCGCGCTCAGTTTGCTTGTAGTAAGTGCACGACAAATCCAACAGAGCTAACGAAATGACTCACTTTTTGCTGACTTCTTCTAACCGTTCTGTTGGTACACCAGAAAATGACAGTTGAATAAGGCATGTAGTCTAGAAAACCATTATTTCTGGGGGTTATTGCTGGGTGTTCAAGCAAAATGGTAACGGAATCAAACCTGTTCGGTGACGTGGAAGCTAACTTGACTCGCCAAAGGCTTTTCAATCAGTACGAATTCTCGTTGTAATGGAGATACGGGAGTATTTGACATATAATCGAATAATACATCGAAAGCAACTTTTTGCTTGAAATCCGTTGGAGGGTGACCGAACCTGAAAAGTTGTGCTATTTTTTAGAATGAGAGTTACAAAAAGAGAACGAAGTGTGGCCCAAATGTGTAGAGTTAGAGAATATGGAACGAAACTAATTTCAGCGTTTGTCACGACAATGTATTCGCGACGCAGCGAGTGCCGCGCATCTGACAAGGTTTACACCAACTCTATCTTGTTCTTCTAGCTGCGACACGGACGTGATCATCAACACCCAACTCCACTATCGGAACAAGAGTCGAAATAAGCAACCATGTACGCCAAAGTAAAGCAAAATTGTTACTGTGATCAAATGGTTAGGTCGAAATGCTGAGCGTCAGGAAATGATCCTGCAGGTAGCTGAAAGAATCAACGCCCCCCCCCCCCACTAACGAAAACTAGTTGAGAAGTAGCAAAACAGATGTGTGCAAACGAACAGGCGGAGACACACGATCACTGAGACTCTCCCAATGGCGGGCGTCCCCTCTAGAGTAAAGAAGACCGTGCTAATGAAGAAAGTACAATGATTTCGTGCATGCGGCCGTTCCATTGTCGCTAATTGGTCTGAAGATGGCGCTCACACTTTTCGAATGAGTCTTTGAGCGGAACAGCGATTCAGTAGAATCAAGGCGACAAAGGATCAGGCCAGGATCTGAATCCGCGCTCTAAATTTTCAAGAAAGCCCCCGGTACGCTTCTCATCCGACCCTTTTTGGTAAGGCAAAGGACAGAAGCAAAGGATTCATCTATCGGCACGCTAACACTCACACCTTCTCGTCACCCCCCCCCCCAAGACGCGAAAAAATCGTCAAACAACTAAACCTTACCAACTGATCTCAACACTTCCTCTCGATTCATCATCACTTGGGCATACAACGCTATGTTCGCTTGATTCTGCCATCGGTTTCAACTGATGGGAAATAAATGGCCGTTGGAATGATGCCGGTATGTCCGCCAAGTGCTCCTTAAAAAACAAGTGTGGATAGATAGAAATGTCGCAGCAGGAGAATAATGCTTGTACCTCCTCGGTAGTCTCAATAATCTTCAGCAACCTTTCATGATTAACTCGCCCTGCCACTGTGACCATCATATTCGATAAGTGATAATATTTCTTGTGGAAATCGCGGACCTTAAAAATATTATAAAAATTCTAATAAGGCGTAAAATAGATAATTAGGTCATATTCTTACCTTTTTCCAAATTACACGTCGTCCTAAGACTCGGCAATCGCCCACCCGTGTCGACACGATATGAATTGTTGGGAGGGTACAGAATCTCCTTCTTCTTTCTCAAAACAAATCACACTCGAAAATGAACTTAACATGCTTAACAGTAAGAGTACCCGCCTATCCATTATGCATGACATTTCCGATTCATGATCTTGCATTTCACTGTAGACCACACCAGCATCTTCACCTTTACCATTAATGTGATGGACTTCAGTAGCGAATTGAGATGGCTCAAATGGAATAGAAGCAATTAACGACAAAAAACAAGACAGAATAATTATAAAGAAGCGGTGGCACGATGGCCAAGATGACGAAGGCTCAACATATGAAGTCATGCGGTCAAAGGTGGGCATGGCCGTTATGTCAACACAAGGCGTTACTCAAAACAGCATACAAAGTAAACCGTCAAGAATGTCCACGATAGGGTCCCTGTACACTTTCCAGTAAACATGGCACGAGTGTTGCCCGCGATCGGTACCGTTTCGAGATCTGCAAGCTGCATAACAGTTGAATGCGATAGGCCAGCGTTTTGCAGCCCCAAGCAGCAATTATCTACCTCACCGCTCTAAGTATTGGTTTTCGCAATTTTTTCGGCTTTTTGCGTTATTTGCTCGTACCGCTCGCTTAAGGAACCGCGGGCCAGCTGAAATGGATCCAACAATGTCGCCATTTCCAACCGCGTGCACACGCGCAGCGCACTGCGAACGACATCAGGCAAGCGCACACAGGTGTTCGATACAGTTGCCATAAAAAATCATATAAAAAATGCACACTTACCGACAACATAGGAGAAAGAAGATGATTGAGGTAGACCGGTAACACTTTGAAGAACCCTTCACTACCAACCTATAAGTTCACTACATTGATTAAAGACAGAATCAGAAGGGCGTTCATACTTTGCGAACTGCGTTTTAGAGAATGCGGCGTCTCTAGGCGCGTCAACAACGTTTTCGATTGTGAATCGTGGCGTTTTGACGAAAGCGTAATACGAGGAGCTCGGCGGGGTCTAAATACTGAGTCAAAAAAGCTTTGCGAGCCCTCCCCGAAAACGCTAACGATCGGTGCAATTCGATAACTATGTATATTCTTTTCACTCAGGGACACCGATTTCCAAAACAGATAAGTTGACAGTCAAAGTATGAACGCAGCTCATACGTTTGTATTCCCCTAATCAGTAAGAAGAAAATTACTGTGCTCAGTGTGTACGCTGTGTGATCCTGATCGGTCCATGCGTTTGTACCGCTGGCCAGGCAACGGTTTGCAATGACGTCCAATACACCTTTGTATGGATATTTCTTGCTGCCCATAAATACCAAATGCTCCAACGTGTGAGGTAGGCCATCATCACAATCCGTCTCGGTCACTAAAGTTAAGCGGAAATGAAGATCTAAGGGTTCATCCAAGAAAATCTGGCGCGCTTCGGCTAGGACGGGCATTTTGCACTTTCGCTGTTTTCCGCTGTTGTGAACGTTGCTCTATAAGAGTTGACAGATATTCTTTACCAGTTTCCACAAACTTTTACTGGTTTCACTTCATCGCTCCATAAGATTTCACAAATCTCTGCTTGATGGCTCGATGCGACTAGAAGCAACGAAGGCAAAATGCCTCACCCCCAACCGAACTGCGCCGGAAAACTGTATAGAAAAGGTTCAAAAAACAAAATATTCCAGAAATCGGTTGGAGCAATAAAGGACAGGACTCACCAAATGAAATACACCCTTTCACCAGAGGGCCAGGCACATCACCGATTGCAACAACTAATCGACTACGAGTCGAACGGTACAAAGAGACGGCAATGGTGCCGTTCATCAGCACCTCCGATTTCCTCCAAAATCGAGACATCATCTGAAAAAAATAAAAAAGATATTTGACAAATGTAGCTGCAACACCTTGCAAGAATACTCCAAGACACGTACTGAAATAAAATGCATAAAAAATGATATGAGGCACAGTGAGAAGCCACTTCAAAGGACTCGCCTCAGCCTATGGTGGAAAGCCTGCTGAATAAGGCTATTCAAAGACACGCTCCCTTTTTAAAAATGTTGAGCTGTGCATCTCAAATACTAATGACAACATGGTAGATAACACAAATATGAAGAAAATAGCGGAAAAGCCAGCTCGAAATGCCTCATTTAGAAGCCCATGCTGCGCTTGTGTGTGCTAAGGCGAAGAAAGGGCGTGGTCGGACGAGTTTTCATTTGTTCAACTCTTTCCCTCATCACCTCACTCTCACCATTCGAAATTGCGAGAGCTAGTAGCGGAACAACCCTACCGCCACAAAGCCTTCAGATTATACATCACGAAGCCTCCAGACCAGATCGCTGACTCTCCCCAATCCCCAGATCAATTCCTATGCTTTCCACGTCGCGTGATCGATGAGCCTCCCCAATCGCAGAATCTCCTCAGTCGCAAAGTATGGAGGCGACCTGGCGTGTCAATGACCCTTCGTCTATTTCTTAACAAGTAAAACACAGGATCGCAAACGTGTGCCACAGCAGCGCCCAAAGGTTTTTTAGTCACAAGGAAGGAAACTGTCAAGCTTCCACATCAAAATAACAAAATTTTTTCAAGCGAAGTGCAGATACTACACCAGAACCGGTTACTACTATTAAATAACTCTATGGAAAAATAGATGAATCTTTATTATTTACTATACAATATGCGCAAAGGCAAGTGAAATGACTACAAATAGTTATCACCACGCCCGGCTCGTGAAA
>MU952925.1:0-13935 GCA_036418165.1 Cooperia oncophora | reverse complement strand
CTGAAAATGAACACCACATCCACTCGAAGCGAAAAGACCTGGCACCCGCAACACAAGCACCGTGATGAGCCACTATTGCCACAGCACACGTGCCAAACATTTTCGCGCGAAGCAGTTGAGATGCGTGTGTTCAGAAGGTGGGAATTCCCCTGAGACACGTTCACTTTTTGGCTTTTGTAAGCGTTTTACTCAGCGCATGTGATGCTTGAGAAACGGCTGATAGCTTCGCACCTTCCTTTCTGTGATACTACCCGGCTTTGCTTAACAAGCATTGCTTCTCCGAACATATCTTCTTTCTTAACATGTTGACGGCAACGCGCGTTTTTACTTTTTGGCCGCGTGGGACACGCGCGCTTTTTCGAAGGCAACGGTACATACACAGTTCACACGGTCCCACGAGGCGCTTTTTTGGAAATTGGATCGGAAAACTGGATTAGAGCGCAGTTATGAAGTAAGTTAATACTTCAGTATAGAAAAAACCTGGCTGGCTAACTCTCGTTGCACTAGATGCCAGAAATTCGTCCGCAACCAATGTTTTCATAAAAAAAGTCGTGCCCTCTATAGCGTTCAGAATCCTTCACCTATAATTTTTATCATTATCAACATTGTATCGATCAGCATTTCTCAGTTAAGTGTTGGAGAGCAAACCATTCCAGTGTTGAAGAGCAAATCAATCCGAGCAAATGGTGATCTTTACCCAAAAAGTATTTGCTAAACTAGTGTGTACTGAATTATTCCATGGACTACGCATAGTACGAGTACACCAGGGTCTGAACTATAGAATGTATAAGGAGAAACTAATTAAAAAACCATGCACTGTGAAAGATATGGATTTGTTGATCGTGAGTCGTATTGTATGCACGCGGTCCCACATGGCCTACAACGCGTGCATTCAATGTGTCTCACGCGGTCGTCAATGTGTTAAATTTGAACGCTCATGACCGGCTTCGACCTTATCTCTGCGCTTCAACAACGCTCCTCGCTACCACTACATAGGCGGTAACAGTTCTGAAAGTAGCATTTATAATGCTACTGGTTGAGGAGCGATGATCATGTATACAGATACAGAAAAGGTGGTTATTAGTTGAGTAATCAAACATGCAAAAGAAGGTATGTGTGGCAAAGCCAGCCCCTGCCGGCGAGCCGACCGTTGGATGATAAAAAGCTGTGAAAAATTTGTCTCTAAAACTGAACGATCGAAGGTCTTGCGGCATGTTTGGTAGCACGGTATTTGCTTTGCTTACGCGCAAGTTCGAGTCCAGCTAAGTTCGAATATTCTGCCCATAATCAAGCATCCTTATGATAACACAGTACGTTTCGTAAAACTAAAAATGTCACATTTTGTTGTGTTGAGATGCGTCCATACATTTTTTTCATATATTTCAGCAAACGAGCGCTTCTTCAAATGCCTTGAATGCAATTTCCGGGCCCGTACACGAACACAACTTTGGGCTCATGAACGGATGCATAGTAGCTTGGATGAGCGACCTCTTCACTGTGAGGAGTGCGGTCGAGGTTTCAATACCCACACCGCGTTAGAGATGCACTTTTCGTCACATGATGAACCTCGGTAGGCTAGAATGTTGTAACTTTTACGCTTATTTTTTTGTTTCGGGGGTAAAAAATTATTTTCGCTCTTGACAAAAAAAAATTAGGAGCATTTGCCAAATCTCAGTTCAGGACGAAAAAAAATTAGGAGCATGCACATTCACAGCTTAGTTGGTTTCTCGTCACTAGATATTTACATTTACCACAAACTATCAAGATTAATGACGTCAAAGATAGCACTAAAGTGTCATTTTGAGATCGGCGCTCGCGATAATGCTTGAGGATTGCCATCATAGGTCTCTGTTTGGATGATTTGGTCATTTCTACGCTCAAACTGACGGATCCTAATGACATTACATCGAAGGCAGCTAAGTATTTTTGATCAGGTACGAATTACTCTCTAAGTCAGTTGCCACACTATGGTAAAAGCCCGTTTATTTTTCATTCGCGCACAGTCTAAATTGATCGCCTTGTTAGGGCTACGTGCATTGCTTTGCGTCGCTGTCCACGTCACCGTTTTCAAGCGTTACGCTAGCGCAGCCGAGACATCCGGCAAATTTACGATATCGACTAGCGAACCGGCCAGCGCCTACCCAGCGATCTCGATGGACTAGGCAGTCAATAGGTGTCAATAGCGACGACGCGAGCGTCCACCCGAAGCATACAGCAATAGATTTTCATGGGGGTTTTCGAACTTGAGGCCAAACTGCCCGTCGGAAAACGTATGCTAGTAACGCGGTTTGGTGACGACTCCTAACTCCGAGGTAGTCGGCTGGCATCCGTAGATCAACTATGTACATATTTTATCTCGTACGTTCGGCTGGCACTCGTGGGGCGTCCTGTTGTGCGACGCTGCACGCATAAGGTATGAATGCACGCCTCACAGTAGAGCAGTTGAATAAATTTCTCACTCCCAGGTGGATTTGCATATTCTTTCCCTTGCGACTAATGTCGACTATTCTCACCTACAAAAAGAAAGAAGTCAATTGGCTGCACATTTGAGGACGCACATGGCTGTTCGAGCGCACATGTGTAAAGTTAGTTCATATCTCCTTTGGAGACTGAGGTTCACTAAAGTCCGAGTCACGTATTGCAGATTTGTGGCCGAGGCTTTATTGAAAAATCGCATTTGGTTCGCCATGAACGGATTCATCTCGAAGACAAACCTTTTAAATGTGACGCTTGTGATTATGCTTCCAGTCGTCGTGACAAATTGAAGGTAATCTTATTTCATCTCACCTATATCTTTAGAAAAAAATCTGTGTTTTCTAAGGAGCATATCCTCAAGCACCACAATGGGACCATGGTGAACAAGTCACAGAGGCGTCGATATCGAAGGGCAAAGCAACTGGCTGCGCTTACTGCTCAAGTGAGTTGAGATCCTTTTTTCCTTAAGATCCTTCTGCTTTATTCTTAGTAGAGCAGTATGCTAGTTAGTATGTAAGTTAGCATGAAGTAAACGACTGAAAAGTGTTTCATCTAAACCAACATCGGGAAAAATTCGCGAGGCGAAGCACAGATTTCAGATTCTCATTGATTTACATGACTTGGCAGAGCTGTCCCAACAGTGGAAAGATTAAAATTCTTCACTCACTCATCCGAGTAAGCGGGAGCGATAGCACATCGTGGCGTTGTGAAAATGAGCAGCGTCAGTACGATTCTCCTGTTGTGGCTCTGGATACTACAGTGCGTAACAAAAGTATGTGGACACCTCAAATTTTTGTCCTGCAAAATTGCCTTTGAATTTTGCGATATGAGACCTTTATTGTTGAATTCCTCATAAGCGAAAACATAGGAATACACTACTTCTGAGCACTTTGTGAACTACTGTACAATTATTTATTTTGAAAAAGTTTCTTAATAACAAAAGTATGTGGACACCTGAGGAAGTCCAAAGTTTGGCTCCAGATCTGCAATCCATTTTTATGGTCTCTAGTCCCCATTAACCTGTACTCATGCCTCGTCGTGGTAGTCCTCCCTACGAAGACGAACAAGCTCGGATTCGAGCTTTCAGTGCTGCAGGACACTCGAATAGAGAAATTGCAAGATAGCTTGGACTTTCGGCGACGTGCGTTGGTATATACCTCCAGAATCCTGATGGCTACCACTCAGTACCTGTTTCGAGGCACCCACGATCTTTGTCCGCAAAAGACATCAGAAGAATGGCCTCAAACTCCCCGCTTTCTGTGGCACAGATCCATGCCGCGATGAATCTACCGGTCTCAAAAATGACAATATGGCGCTCTATTCGATCAAGTGAGCACATCACTCGAGAGACCATGAAGAAAGCTCCCTGTCTGACTGCCAAGCACCAGCTGGCAAGACTGAACTTTGCGCGTGCAAACATGGCGACGTCGTGGGACAAGGTGCAGTTTCTTGAGATATTTGTAAAATCAGAAAGGCAACATCTTATGCGCATTTCTTTCTTAGGTTATCTTCACTGATAAGAAAAAGTCAATCTCGACGGTCCAGATGGATATCAGCATCACTGGAAAGGCCTTTGTAGCGATCCGTTGGTGTTCTCGAGACGAATTTGGGGCGCCTCTTTGATGGTACGGGGTGGTTTTGGAAGCAGAGGAAAGTTGGAGCTTGCCTTCCCATCGTGCTGTATGAACAGTCAGGAATACCAAGGAGTGCTTGAGTCTAACTCTTGCGTTTTCTGAGCGGGCCACGATGAAGGACACATATAGATGCAGGCGGCGGAGAACATGGGTCCGTGCATGTTCAAATTCTTACTAGGAAAATGACTCCAACGCGAATGGTAATCAAAGTGTTGACTGGCCCCGGCGTGCTTCTCCATGGGCCTGTCAACCCATTCCCTGTTGGGGATCATTGGTTTGGACGAATCTACATGAACAGTCGGCACTACAACAGCGTGCGAGACTTCAAGGAGGCGGTAGTTGCTGAATGGGAGGAAAACGACGAAGACACCATGTCAAATGTTGCTGAAATGTAGTATAAATAATTGCACAGTAGTTCACAAAGTGCTCAGAAGTAGTGTATTCCTATGTTTTCGCTTATGAGGAATTCAACAATCAAGGTCTCATATCGCAAATTCGATGGCAGTTTTGCAGGACAAAAATTTAAGGTGTGCACATACTTTTGTTACGCACTGTACTCCCCACACCTCCGCCCAACATTGGGGCCAGCCAGTTGAGCTCTCTTTCTGACCCAGCTGCCGTGCAAATGCCGGAATCATGCGCCAGATTTGAGATTTGAGATTTTAAAATTTGAGATTGTAAAAACTTTATGAGATTTTTAAAAACTCCCGAACCAGTGGTGGTTCTTACTTCACGCGTCTTACGGCGCCATCTGACCATCGAGAATACTGTCTAGGCCACCGATCGAAATGAACCCGTAGTGAAGTTGCGGTAGCCCCCTATAGTAGGCAGTTATTGGTGACTGGAAGTATTTTTTGCGTATTAATTATATTATATAAGGATTCGTATTTTGTGGTGCAACGAAGAATAGTAAGGTGAGTGGTCGCTTATTTCGATTGAAAATTCACTGTAAGTTGGGAGGTATCCTTGGAAGTCTATCTCTTATTTTATCCCTCAAGAAATAACGAAGTTAACCATTGCTTCATTTTCTGTCTTTTTCCAATTTAGCGAGTGACTGCTAATTTTAGCTGCCGGATCGAACCGCTCCTCCCGAAGCAATGTTCCGTCCGATTCCTGCTAGCGAATCTGTATCGCAATGGGCAGAATCGCAGTCGTTCCAGGTTAGTCTTTGTCTCCTTTGCCCCTTTTCGCACATGTCTGATTAGTAATTGTTTATTTTATCAGAATGAGGAGCAGTATCCCAACCAGCAAGCTCAGCGATTAAACGCAACTCTTGCTGGACAACCGGGGACATCGCAATCCATCCCGGACTTCTCACCACTACCTCGTGCTTTCTCCTGTGGCAAATCCTGCAGCGCCGCCGCTTGCAGGACCAATGTCGCCTGGATCAATGTCGCTGATGAACGTCCACTTGGGAGGAGCGACTAGATTCACCACTGATCAGAAAACAATATCAATCTGTAATCACCAGCACTCCGTCATTGGTCACGCCAGTTCCTGTGCCAAGGCTCGTTTCCTCTTTCTCATCCATTTATAGAATTTGATCTGTTTTGAAACTTGCACTGAAACACTTTGCATTACTGAATCCTCCAAAGTTATACAAACACTATACTTATTAGGGTTTGGTCCTCGAAGCGACACTTCTAGACGGTCAGACGGTTTGGGGTGGCACGTAATCGCCACCCCTGTCAGGCCTTCACTGTTTTTCTGGTCGAACAACACGTCCACCTCAGGCCAGTCGTGATTGGCCGCCGTTTTGATCGCGGTTACTAGCGACACCAGTCCTCCCAAGACGCCCAGCTGGGGTTCCTGTGGCTTATTAATCAGTTACCGTTTTTGAGTTTTTTTTTTGTCTTTTTTTTTCGCGCTCTTTTCCCTATCCTAATGCTCTACCTGGCTAGTCAGAAGTACTATCATGGACATTTTTGATGTGAAATAACATGGTGAGCATGGGTTTAGAATTCAAAAGTTTCTTAGAAGATTTACGTACACTGAAAGGCTGGATTACCAAGCAAGAGTCTACTAGTCAGGGACTGCAAGCTTCCTCGAATTAGCATACATCACAATTCGAGAATTTCGTGATGGAACTACTCCCAGTTGCAGGAAGCTACGCAGATCTTACAAATATGTGGTGGTTGATAGAATAGGAAGGAGTCAAAAACCGTGACTAATCGCGTCCTCGTATGCCAGTGGCGTCTGCGATGGGTCTTCTTACCTTAGCTTTGTGCGATCCCCAGTCACGGTTAGTAAAAGAAAACCTGACTGAATGGTGGATACACTTGTACGAAGCAGGATTTATGGTTACGGTCGTGAGGGTGCTATTATGGTGTGGCACACCATGTGACAAGCAACCGCGTCAGTTGGGCAGGTCCTATTGCAGGGGCGGTGGCTAGCCGCTTGACCTGATCCCTGGCGTATGACATAGGGTGACGCCCGTGCTCACAAGTAAATCTGCTTTGCTTTCAATATAGCTCCACAGTAGTTCTTCGGAATACCGTAATTCAAATTTTGCATGCGCAGTTTTCGCGCGCTACTTTTCTGTCACGATCTTCGTTTCTATGCTTTTTTTTGAACAGTGCGAAAGAGGTAGTTGTGACCAGGGATTGCTCACAAGGGAAGGATACCAACTCGTCCTGGCCATTCAGAATGAGATGTATATTCCTAGGAGCGTCTCCGGATGCTGATATCAGATCTGACTTCCAAATCTGCTAAACGATTCTGGGTGGAGAGTTACGGACCTTTTTTGCTACCGTGCTTAACCATTGCGGTGCGACCCCCTGCCCATGCTTTGCGCTCGTAAACCCCTCGTGACCCAGCCGCCGCCGTGGCTCGATGGCGCAGCAGGTAAGTGGATGGCTTCATAGTAGTGAGACGGAGGTTCAAATCCTTGATGCATTTCGTAGTTTTGCTTTTTCTTGAAACGCATGCTAAACACTTGGGAAGTAGTTTTGCATACCTGTCCGACCACCACGACCCCTCCCTGCTTCTTATTAGGGCCTATGTGCGACTTTTCAGGGGTTTTATTTTAACTTCAGTGAAAGCATTCATTTTGATGGTGTTGGCGTGACAGCTTCATTCGAGGCATATATTTTCGTATTTAATGGGAAACATCAAAGGCTTGATCCACGATTCAGCGAATTGAAAGTTGGCAAATATGCGCTTGTTGTCGCCGAGGGTAGTGCGTCCGGCCAAGGAACAACCTTGTACTGGTTTATGGCGAAAGTTGTTAGGGAGGGGTGGTATAACGAAATATGGCTCCAAAGAGGACACTCCTTTACCAGTGGCTCGGTCTCCAGACTCTGCCTTCAAGACCCATCATCCAATGAAAAACGACAGCTGCGTAAACGAAAAAGTATGAAAATCGTAAGCTCACTTGTAAGGTCGTAGAGTTCTTATAGTGAATAAGCTGTGTGGACGAGGGCGTAGTTAGGAGATGGAGCTTCACTGGCGCACGTATACAAAGTGGCCCTTGCAAATGGGGTTCTATCTCTAATTGTAAGGCGGGAGGCCTACGGTGACGAGTTTTTTCTGCCTTTTTTTCATTACCGAGTTACACAGCTCTAGTCTATGCGAACCCCTAATGCACTATCTGTGATTGCGATTTATCGCAGGTTGTGCCTTTAAGCGAGCACAGTGTGATATCCCAATACAAAATGGTTAGAGCAAAAAAGTTCTTCACAGTGTGAGCTGCGAATAAAAAGAATTTCGCTGCAACCATTATTCTCACAGATTCCCTCCAGATGATATGTAATGCAATATTCGAGAGAACTCTCGAACTCGTCTGGATGAGTGTCAAGGTAACCTGCTGAATACCAGGATTAAGAAAGAAATTGTTCAAATCTAGATGCTCTGAAGGGATTCATCGTTATCTTCAGATGCCCAGAAAGGATCCGTATGTTCGTCCTCCACGAAGCTATCTCCCTCGCAGTCGATTATACGGTTGTAGTACAGTGCGTCGCGCACAATAGGATAGAAACTCTCTGCAATCTTCTTTTCTTCACGGGATAGTGATCAAACAATATCGCAAGACCCGAATTCTTTCACTAGGTTTGATAGCACCAGAGTCCGGCAGAACATTTCCAACTATGGTGGACAGGTCGCAAAGATGTTGGCTGATATTGTGGGCGTGAGTGAAGAGAGCTACCAGAGATGACGTTCTTTCGTTTTGTCACACACGTGTCATCCATATATAGGATGATGAATCTCGCAGGATGTGCGACTGAGCTCCAAGCGAAGATATGCATGTGTATTTGGCATTTCGAGTCCCTTTCAGCATCCGCTAGCTTAGAGCGAGTTAGGAAAAGTGTAGGTTTCCACAAAAATCGTTCGCGGGGCTCAATAAGTAGCAGGGAGGGGGTCTTGGTGGTCGGACAGGTACGCAAAACTACTTCCCAAGTGTTTAGCATGCGTTTCAAGAAAAAGCAAAACTACGAAATGCATCAAGGATCCGAACCTCCGTCTCACTACTATGAAGCCATCCACTTACCTGCTGCGCCATCGAGCACGGCGGCGGCTGGGTCACGAGGGGTTTACGAGCGCAAAGCATGGGCAGGGGGTCGCACCGCAATGGTTAAGCACGGTAGCAAAAAAGGTCCGTAACTCTCCACCCAGAATCGTTTAGCAGATTTGGAAGTCAGATCTGATATCAGCATCCGGAGACGCTCCCAGGGAGTATACATCTCATTCTGAATGGCCAGGACGAGTTGGTATCCTTCCCTGTGGAGCAGGATATCGATTTGCTTGCACGAAGCTAATAACTCCATACAATGAAACTGCCGAGAAGTTTTGTTTAAGGTGTTCTTGATGATTTTTTTTTGCTCTCTTATCTGATGGAGTCAATTAGCAACAACAGTTTCGAAACTGAACACCCTAACTACTGAATATGCAACAGCGCGATGGGCCTTCAAATTAGACAGCAGACTGAATTTAGAGCCTCGTTTTTGAAATTAACCTTCATCAAATTATTAGGATCCTCGGACAGGGAGGGCAGCATCGTGATGTGTAAAATGCTGGTGTGGGTACGATCCACCTTCCCCTACGAGACAGGGTGTCAGTACGACCTCCCCACCTCACCATTGAGGACCTCCCACCTCACCATTGAGGTACGATCCTCCCCCTTTCCCAACATCTACCTGCCAGTTTCCCCACATTTTCCACTTTTTTACCCAAAAGACTTTCCATCGAGCGTAGGGGAGGTATAGAAACGAGAAATTTCTTAATTTATCCCCAACTTCCTACCAGTTTTACCGATCTTCCCGAAAATCCTCCTACTTTCCCCTAAAAATTTTACTGTCGAGCGCAGGGCACATAATTGGTTGGGGATTTTGGTCGAGTCCGTACGCCCCCCCCCCCCTCTAAAAGGTGGATCGCCCCAACCCGTGTTATTTTTTCACCTTTTATTTGCATTTTCTTCCAACACCTACGTGGAAGAAAACCAGTGCCAAGCTAAAAATTCCCCCTGGCTTCTGAGCACCTTCCAGCACTGAACGTCACCCAGCCAAAGAATTTCTGTACGAGTGAAACTCCAAACATTCCGTAGGTTCACAAAACAGGATCCCAGCAAAATTGCTCTCTTTGTTCACAGGAATTCAGTTTAGATGAACTACTGTGTTCTAATACATGTGTTATAAAAGCTAAATGGAAAGCCATAAGGCCCCGATTTAAAACAAGTGAAAAGTAAAAATTTATAACTATTATTCACTATTTTCTACCAATGCCGTGTTAACTGAGCGAGTTAAGGATCCTCAATACTTTTCGCAAACTCCTGGAAGAGAGAATGGCTGTGTGGATCTACACCGCAAGGGGTTACGTGACATCTTGAACTTTTGTGCATGGTCCTGTTACGAAACCCTGTGACGCAGACGGATAGAGGGCAGCGGCTGCCAAAGCATCGAAACGTGCAAAAAACGTATGGCGGAAACGGATTTTTCAAGGGGAGGGGACTCCAGGGTGGGTGAGCTACTTATAGTCGGTGAAAAGCTGGAGTGAGCGAAGTCACAACGGCCATAGAGTGCCATGCGGACGAGAGAGTGCAGAGAAAAAGAGAAGATCGACGCGTTCAAAGGGATTAAGTTCAAGTTGTCCGTAGACCGCAGAGGATGCTGTGCTCCAACCTACAGACTGTTGTGTTCAAATTCGCGCGCGGGAGGAACTGGCAGCCATGCCATTTGAATACTAAATACGCACGCGCGTCCGCGCTTTGATTGCGTTGGGGCGCGTTTTTCTAGACCCCGCTTAAGTAAATTACTTGTCTTCGAAGGGCCATAACTTCCTTAAAGGCAGACCATGGGAAAGAGGAAAACGCAGTCGTGTAGAAAAAGATTTGAGCTTCCCGAAAAGTACTGAAATGTTCATAAAGGTTGCCAAATTTGGAGAGAAATTCAGTGTTGGGGATTTCCAAAATTGGATGCAAATTGTCCTGGTTTGAACGAAGATAATTTCTTAAAAGCTTAACTATTTGCAAATCCAGAAACAATATCAAATATTAGACGATTCCCGTTTTTCAAAAACCACTTAGACTGTTTCTGAAGTTTTCGGGATTCATGAGATAATCGCGTTGGGGATTTTCTGAAGAAAACTCCGAGCTGCTCGAAAAACCCGTTTTCTGTGTACCGTTTCAAGTGGGCGTACTCGGATATCCAGGAATGCATCTGGAATGCATCCCTTCGTGGAATAGGAGCAAGCAGTAGGTGTTTTAGCGCCCATTAGCTTCATTTGTGGATGCGCCATGCTTAGGCTCCCACGCAGAGGTAGTGGGATGGTGCAAGTTCACGCAATGCCTGTCTACGCGAGCAGTGTTTATAGGATTCAGGGAGGTCCATGGCCAACGTTTTTGCTTACAGTCTTGTCCGTTGCAGATGATGGGGCATGTCCGCCCCATTACCAACGGGGACCGTAACCGCACGCCGCCAGATCTGTGCTCCACTAATTGTCAAGTCCGATAAAGGAGACCAACTGCTGGAAAACGTCTGATACGAACGATATGGTAGTCCTGTCGTTTGTCGAAAAAAAAACAGGTTGGCTCAGCGCCAAGCGCGATCGCGGACACGCCCCATCATCCGCAGCGAACCAGGGTATGAGTTGTACTGTTTAGTCATCTAGTACTTACGGAATGATGCCAACTTATTAATGTTTCCAGTTAATTATGGACCAGTTTGAGTAATGATTTTTGTACCATCTTTCACATAAATGGGTTCTCTACAAAGCAACTAATATCCGGGTTTCTCTACAAAGCAAGTTTCGCTATACAGGACTCAGCACACTGACACCTTTGCGCTGCTCGTTACTGACTGCCCCACTCATTACGACCCCCCCTCTCCCAGCGGCCAAATACGACCCCCCCCTGTTGGGGAATCCCCAACAACGATGTGCTCTAGTCGAGCGGGGCGGGGCTATATAGTACACATGTAACGAAAAAATCCACGCAAAACAATTCACGCAAGGAATAAATGCTTCTCAACGCAGCAAATTTCTCTTAGCCACCTATTGTGACTCACCTGTGCCCAACGACCAAATCTGCCCTCCCCAAATAACGGCGAAAAGTACGAGCCCTCCCCCTTCCCCTATGATGTTTCACACCAACCAATGCTGCTGACCCTGTCTCAGATCAAAAAAAGTGGATTACCAATAGAAATTGGGTGTCATTTCATTGTCGCTCATAATTTCAGTGATTTTATATTTAGGAAGACTGATGCCACCATAACGCAAACCTCTCTTCTAACTAAAATGTTGTGTTATTGCAGATCTCCACACAACCGTTCTTGATCCGTTTGGTATGAGTACGCAACAGATTTTGAAGTCGGCCGATGAGTTACCTCCTTAATGGCGTCAAGCGGCAAACGTCTCCACAACCGTCAACAAGTTCCAGTCAATGGTTGTGGTGATTCTATTACAATTGTATGTGAACATTTCCAACATATATTTTATAATTTGTACAGAGATATTCGGTTACAATTGTATGCGCTATCCTGTCGGCGAATTAATGCGTATCAACCTGCCATGACCACTCGAATGAGATTTCCAATTTTTTTTCCAGTATCAGGCATGAGCACTTTCTGTTGTCGCCGGTGGAACCGCTTACGCTGGTTCATCATTACTCATTGTCGTAAATGGTGTCCTCTCCCTCTAGCAATGCTCGTAGCGCCTCCTGGAGGGTCCCTTGAGCAAACAAATACAACCCATCCCATTTTTGAAGGTGATCTCAGGCTCGGGTTAATTTATGTGCAACACAAGGAACGTAATCCAGTAGTACTAAGTTGTTCTATAAAAAAGAGGCGACAAGAGGGAATCTGGCTGAAGTAGTCCCAGAATATTGCAAATGTACAAAATGTGTCGTTACACTCTCAAAAAGTTCATTTTCTTTTAAATGTTTATGTTGTTCAGGCATCATTTTCAATGATCTTGTCTTTCACTAATTTCACCTGCTACACTGCATTACTTCCATTAGGTTGGGGCTACCTCACTGCGCCAGAGAACTCTTGATAGTCTACCCAGGCATACTGGTAATGGGTAAAGGAAAATTCCTTTGATTAACGCTGCTACGGTTGTTCCTGGTATTCAGTTTTACATAAGTAAAACTTGCATGAAACCTCTTCGATTAAGTTTATATAAAGGGGTCAAAAATTGATGCTATCAAGTTTCAAGATGAGTTCGTCTTCCGCTGATTTGGCTTAAAAGTGATGGTTTTTTCCTGAAATAAAAATTTCTATTGAAAATGGTTGTCGAACGGTTCCTATTTTATTTGGGGGAGAATCCCTTCAAAAAAGTATGCTTAGCTTTTGTGTGCACTTAGTTTTCGGTATTTTCTTAAAACAGCAAAGCAGAAAGTCACGTTGACAGAATAGTCGCTCTCGACAGCGCTTGATCGGGGTACTGGAGTAGACGCAGTGAAAAGATCGGTTGAAGTAGTTCAAATCTGGGAATTCGGATCTAGTAATTACGCATTGCACAGGGCGCCCTCTTAGGTTCGTTGCTTGCGGAACCCATTCACCAAGTTTAAAAATCTGCCTCATCGAGTGAAGGTGACACTAGGTGCTAGTATGGAATTGTTCCATGGCGTCCACTGATCTCCATTAACCGGCGTAGGTATCACCTGTGCTCACTCTGATCATCGAGTTGCTAAACGGGCGCCACTAACGTCTCCATTTGTCGCAACGTGCTAGAGTTGCCCAATCGGTTCTCTGTGCTCGTGAGACACGATGAACTTCCTGCCATTCGTTCAGAGCTTTCACGAAGAAGTCTGACCATCGCATAGGCGGTCGTCCAGGCGTTCGCTTGACATCCCGTGGAATCCAGTCGGTGATCGCTCTGGTCCAGCGGTCGTCCTCGAAATACATGATGTACCCGGACCCATCTGATGTTTAGAACTATTGGTCTTCATGTCCATAGACATCTGGCGTAGGTATTCATGAAATTGCTGATTCAGTGAGTCCCAATTAAATTCAGTAAGGCGTCCGCTACGACGCTTGTCTCTAAGGTCGACAATGAAATCATTGAATGCTGTGGATTAGTTTTGAACATTCCTACGAAGCTTCAAAGGAACTTGATACGATTTGATACTTGGCATAAAATGCTAGGCCCTTAATAATGGGAAAATAGCGAAAAAACGGAGTGAAACGTCAAAAGCCGCGAAGAAAAGCATTCTTTCTCAATTGACTCTTATAGCGCCATAAGGCTGCGTTTATACTTTGCGGCAGCGTAGCGTAGCGTAGCGCAGCGTAGCGTAGCGCTTCCAGCGTACGCCAGCGGCAGTGCCGAAGAGAGGATGCATATCGATCTAGCTTCACCAGCGTCACCAGCGGCACGCTGGCGCACGCTGGCGCGTCGA
>MU952917.1:0-12490 GCA_036418165.1 Cooperia oncophora | reverse complement strand
ATTTTCAAAAAAACCTACTGAATAGAATTCCATCAATTCGCGGGCTGTGAATTCCTTTGTTTGATTGAGAGGGATAAACTTAATGTCCTCTGGCAGGTCAGCAGTATATTTGAAGGGACCTGAACCCAAATATTTTCCGATTCAATCGTGAAAAAAACCCAGTAAAACCTTCTAACAATACACACTCCTGCTTTAAAGAACTGATTTAGGGTAATTCGAAATGATGCGTTTTGACAGAGGAAAAAACAACCTACCAGCAATGGTGTCCAAATCATGGGTGCCAATAGCCACTAAAGTTCGCTTCCGGCAAATATTCTGATGAAGCTTATCCTGAAAATTAAGCACCAATCAACAGAGCTCGCCGTGTCCCAACAACTAGCGAGATCGTCTCACCTGTAGATCTATGAAGGAGGCGTAGTTGTCCTGATCAAATGAAAAATTCCGAAGAATAGCACCAACCACGAAAGGACGCACTGCGGCGGTCTAGAAAAGAATTGAGAGTAAGCAAAACACGGTTGTTCCTGAGACTAATTGAAAACGGAAAACGATAGCAGCCTGATGATCTACAGGTTTCCACGGTAGTAAGCAAAAAATACCATACACCTGTATATTCTAAGACTCGCACGTTTTTGAAAGGAAGCTTATTACCCTCATACCTTACATTAATGATGAGTTTGGCTCACGCATCGCTTCATTCGTCCCTCATACACTAGCAACAGGGAGGTCTGTTGCTGAAGTAGGCCGATGCTTACCCAATCAGGAGGTTTCTTAAGCAGAAAACAGAGAGCGAAGGTTCTGCAGTCAATCGATTTCTTTTGGGGAGCACCATACGTTTCACCTCCTCCCAGAGTCGCAAGGGAATTTCGAATGTGTTGGGCCTGTAGAATGTGTTCCAGGTTCAGTCACTCGATGCACAAGCCACTGTTTTTATCCTCCCAGACGAATCTGGTCCCAAATTACCTGCACCGAACGCATGGAAGGAAAAGGAGTCGATCCGGGATTAGACGCCTTGATGCCTACTGCCACTACACCATTTCCGCGCCAATCTGCCTTTGAAATGCACAGATTTAGGTCACGCACACTTAACACGCGCGCGGATAGGGAGTCAGATACCACACTAGCTTCCGCTCAGGCCACTAAACCTTCTACCCTTTGCGGACGGTTGAATTGGTGCCAGGTTCGTCTTAGGAAGGTAAAAATAGTGACTTGAACGACGGCCGGCTGCCCATACCTCTCCCCCCCCCCAAGTCATTGTATAGGCCATATCGCATTCAACATGTCGCTACGATTCTGAGCTGAAGTAAAAAGCGTGCCGCATTTCAAAAAGAGATTGGTCAACAGCAAAAGCTTTACCGTTTTATCCGTCACCCACATCATATTTATCGGCGATGTGAAGATGTTCGGTCGGCAGCATCGAACAAATTTTAATGTCACAAGCAACAGTACGGTCATCACACAAAACATGCGAGTCCAAAGAACACTCAGCAGCTGTAGGTTCAAATTCTTACCTTTTCTGTGACGATGATCTGTTGAAGAGGGCCAGAAGGCCGTTTCAACTTGTAGGTTGGGCTCTTCATCCTAAAACCAGTATTATTCGCTACATGCAGCTTCTACAAAACAAAAAAGAGATAGGAGGTGAAAAACTCAGTGTTTTGAGTGTAAAATCGAGTGAAATGTGCGTAAAAATACGGCCTTATACCCTGCGGATGAGGGGGCGTGTCATCGAGGCTCGATTTGGCGCGCTGTCTGCCCGTTCTCCCAAGTTGCTGAACCGAGTGAGCGACAACAGCTGGTGGAAGACGATAGATACGTACGAGAAGATAAGCTTTTTCGTTTGCCGAAAAGAAAAAAAGAAGAAAGATCCTGCTGGCTCCACCCCAAACCCTTCCCCTTTGACAAGCCCCATCATCCGCAGCGAACAAAACTGTAAACATGACCTAAGGACTTTTCCACCTTTCCCTTTACATTTATGAATTGACGGCAGAGGACTGCAATTTCTCACACGGCTATAGCTCATTTTCTCAGTATCGGTTCACTATGGACGACTGCATTAATTTAATGGAGCTTTTTCAGTCCAAAAATTCCCTTCGGAAGAATTTGCAATGAAATTTTCTTGAAAAGAGAAACTCACTCGTTCTTGAACACACGTAGCGCACGAGTAAGGCCTTCAACACAAAGTAGGTCATATCTGTTCGCTGGTATGTCGACTTTATAAACTTCCGAGTCACAGAGTTCATCGCCGGCAGCTGCCTTCACCCCGCTCCTTCTCTACTGCAGCTTTCTCCGAAGTCTAAACAACAATCTGAGTCTATTTTCTCTTTAGACACATAATGTTACGAAATGACTTACAACTTCATCCAGTTCAAGTCCATATTCGAAGCAAAGCTCATCGAACTCCTTCTCACCTAAATCGCAACGGTAATTTTTGGAAAATTAGCCCCTAGTAAAAAGAAACTCACTGTAAACCTTCCCGAGATGTTTATCAAGAATTGTTTTCTTTATGCCTACAGTTGGCATTCTACTAGGAGAAGCGAATACGACAGGGGAAACGAGGGAAACTGAACGGAAGCTTCGTCAACCTGCCGTCAGTTATAATGTGTTGTGCACGTACGTACAATACCGATCAATCTACGCGCAACTTCGCCGAATTGCAGTTTCCGTGTGAGAAAGTGCTCTCATGAGAGCAGGACACGTTACCCGTTGGTGATAACGAGGGGGTATCTGTTTTCCCTCATTTCAAGTGCACCATGTATCCCCCTGCTCGACGGCATTTTTTTTTGCTAAGAATGGATAAATTTGTTAAATAAAAATCTGGAAGCGTGGCAGGTTGAGAGGAATTTACGTGAGGGGCGTTGTAAGCATGTGAGGATGGTGAAGGGAGATACGGACCAGAGGAGAGCATTCGTGTAGGGGTCGCATTTGCTCGATTTTGTCCCCTCCCCACCCATGCAGGAATACGTGCGCTAAGCTCATGGGATTCTAGCCTTCCTTCATCATAGCTTCCACGTCCTTGGAACGGTGACAGTAGTGGGTCTGCATGCAGCAATCCACCTGGACTGGCGAACTGACAGAGGCGGTTTCGTTCTGAATATTTCGAAGAGACAAGGGGCGCAATTTTTCCTTTGCTTGGAAGACACAGTTCATCGATACGTGCGTGCGTAGAGTTTAAAGGTGGCAGTGCGTCCAGCCATAGAGCACTTTGAAAGCTTACAAATGCTAGGTGAAGACGCCACACGTATGCCCAGATTGCGGGTCCTCCCTCTCCTCACGCGTAATGGGCTGCGACGTCTTCGGCCTGTTTCTATTTCGGCAGATTAAACAACTGTTCTCCGTAAAGGGCGTGGTGTATTATTCATAGAGCCAATGTGGTCTATTTTCAGGTTGATTTGACAGCGATTTTTTAGCTTCTTTATCCCTTTCCTGTGTAAGCAAATGCTGGTAGGATAAGTACGGGCTGATGAAAGTGGACATTACCTGCGCTTGGTAGCCTGATCATAGCTTGTGTGTGGAATGAATGCGTCTGTATCTGCAGTGGCGTGCCAGCTTTTCTCGCTCAAGTGTGCTTGGGAAGCGGTCTGGCAGGGTGATTGGTTCCGCGAGTGGCGTTCGACACTCCGCCGCGCCGCTGCCTGCACGGCGCAGCGGGAGACGGGTGAAAGAGGATCGTAATTCGCCGCACCGCCACGCGCGGCGATGGGCGCGGCGTTTTCATAACTCGTTTAAACCTGTCGAATGAAGCACCGGACTTCATGTAGACCCGTCATCGTAGACACTCATTACTGTTTTCGGTCCTTAATTGCATGTTGTCGCCATCTACTGCCTGAAACCATCGTCCTTTGCGGGCGGGACGTCGCACGCGACGCCCAGCAGCGCGGCAAATCGATACGATCCTCTTGTCACATAACCCCCGCCAGCCAGACGCCTAACCATGCCAGGCAAACGTGCTATTTTGCCGTACGCCGCTCCCCCATTTCTAGTTGTTCTCGTAACCATGCGCGATGGGGCGTTCGGCTGCCGGATGGCTTGGTGGTCGACGCAACTGATTGCACATTTTTGTGGTAGCGGGTGGGCGGAGTATGGAGATCGCACCCCGAGGTGTTATCTACCGCTTCAGCCAGTTCCCGTGCGCTTTTGGCAGAGGCGCCGCTTAGCTTGCAGCTGCGGACCGTATTCACCTCATTACTAGGCGAGGGTCGTTTTTGCGAGGAGGTGTAGCATGTTGCCCGTCTTTAGAAGTGGTAAAGATAACTTTGAATGACAACCTTCGCTCCATGAAGCTGACCACCCTCGTCAGAACTAACAGTTACGGCGATGGTGGCATCTGCTAAGCAGCGTTCAGACTTCGCGACGGCAGCGCTTCGGTCGCGCGTTCGCCGCGATCGCGAACATACATCGATCGGCGTCGAACGCTGCGGACTGAAGAGTCGCCTGCTGCGAAGTTCTGAACGCGTGCTGCTTTGACGGGCACGGTCCGCCTGTACACGGCTTATAGCTAATGGTGTGTTGAAATAAAGGATAAAGGTTTTGCCGTTAATCAATCTATTTGTGGGATGCGGCACGCATTCTACTTCCATTCAGAATGGTAGTGGCTTATTGAAATACGGTTTTGTTGCCTATACAGGATCTTACGGGGGCCATGCCGATATGTACAAGTCCAGTGTTTTATCGCTCCCAGGACGAAATTTGGTACAATTCACCGTCAGGGTACAGGCATCGTTGTGCCGAAAGCTGCATAGGAGGGGTCGTACTTGGTCGCTGTGTGGAGCCGGGGGGGGGTCGAAATCTCAAGTGGTCACTCAGAGCCGGGCAATGCTTCGACATTTCAGTTGATAGTGGGAGTGGAGCTGTGGAAGTCAAGATGTTGAAAAAATGAAAATTATTATGAGTGTGCAGTGTTTTTACATGATTTATATTATGTTTAAAGGCACATTCCGCGAAAAAATAAGGCTATGACCTCTCAAATGTGTCGGACGACCCGGAAGGCGATTTTTGAGGCTGCGCTACTTTCAAAATGTGAAAAACGGCAAGAACTCCGCTAGAAGCTGGCTAATTAGGCCCATGGACACCCCTTAGGCCCATGCCGACCCTCACCGGCTGCTAGCTACTAGCCACTATGTTATCTTTCTCTATATAACATTTTCGGACTGCTTTCACCGGCTGGCTGTTTCTCCGCTAATACAGATTACTCAGCCTTTTTTTATGCTATTTGGTTTCCGTTTCCCGAACAATTTGCGCGCTCGCGTAACTGCGCGCTTTAACAGCCCTCTTTTCATGCGAAATCCCCAAAAATGGGTTCGTACTTGGCCGCGGGGGACGTGGGGAGTATCGCAAAAGTAGGCTCGCTAGGCATCAAACAGTACAAAAGTGTCATTGCTAAGTTTGATGGAACGGACGGAAAGCTGCAGAAGACCCGGATGTAAGGAGGACTACAGAAAAAAAAAATAAAAAATTTGTTAGCAATAAAAATAGCAAGAATAAATACAACAAATGAATATCCTCATGTTCGACATATGCTGCAAGAAATCAAGGCCTCAGACCCCCCTGGGTGGACACAGAATGTAGGGGCATGGAGGGGCGGAGTTCCAAGTCTCTGTCAGGATCTTGTACAAGCCCGCGCTATGACCTAGTTCTTTGCCTCTCACGACTGCCAGCCCGCATATAACTTGGAGCATGTCTTCTACGCGGCAAAATGACTCTAATTTGAACAGGAAAGCATGAATGCCTAGCCATGAATGGAGTGATTTTTTGTCGCTTGCTTTGTGTGGGCTGCACAATCGCTATCGGCTTAGGTCGAGGGGCTGGTCAGCTGAAGGCGTCGCAGCAGTGAGTGCACTTTTAGCGGTGGTCGAATTCGAGCTAGCCGTGCGTTCCTAAGGTTAGTTGCTTTGTGCTGAGGTACGAGACCTCCCTAGACGCGCTTTAGTCTACGGTGAGCTGTCCTTAAGTCTGAAATGGCATTCGGCGGTAGGTCACCTTATCTTTGACTTTCCAGGCTCCGACGAAGGCGACAAGGCCGAAACGTTAGCCAAATAAACTTGTTTTTTTGTAATATTTGGGTGGTGGTTTTTATCATCTTATCAGAAGGACCTCACACGATGCCAAGATTCATTGAAAGTCGATCATGGATACAAATAAATATCAATTAATAGCATGAACTCGTAAGTACGTAGATGACTAAATAATACGTCTCAAACAGATTCGTGCGTATTGTCCTTTCCAAACCCTAAACAAACATCGCTTGCATGGATAAATAGCAGCCTGAAATCAGATCCTACAACCTTTCCACCGAGCCTCGTGTCATAAGAGCGTCATGCAGGGCGCCCACACTGGGGAACCGAAATCGATCCAGGTGTTTAGCCGAGCTCGCTTCTTTCACTCATTTGAAGGAAATATATTGGCACAGAAGGAGTCGATTTTTCGGGTGGTCAGAGGGTAGCGCGTCTGTGACCCATCTAAAATATCTCCTGAACTAGCGGGTCTTCAGGAAAACTGTAAAGCTTATTGGAAAGAGAAAAGATAGGGCGGTTTCAAGACGATTTTAATCCTGATGAAATTGCGTTCGAAATAAGTAATCCTTGTGTGAAGCATAAAAACCCGCTTGCCATTTAAACTTTTCTTCTTTGCCATCCGAAACCCATCCGAATTTCACAAACGGGGAAAGATTCAGATTGCAGCTGGTGAACACAGATTTATTGAACATTCCGTTGGCATTGCTGCTAAACCATTCGTCAGAGCCGCGCCCCTCAAAGGAGATATAACCCCCGAAATGAGACCCGCAGCACCGTTGCGGAAGTTCCACAACATATTTGCCTTTCCCTTAATGACGTTTTTGCGCAACGAAGGCGCGTCGCCAGCGCCTTGTGCCCCTGCCAGCCTGAATCGATAAATAGCCAAGTATGGATACGATTTTGCTGCTCTCTTGGCTCTTTTTTATCCTTTTTTCATTTGGCTCTGCATTTTTTGTATTTTTCATGTTTCGCTTTGTTGTGTCGTGCATGTTTTCATGATTTCCCCGTCACCATTCATTGAATGCACATCTGGGGCCTGGACACACTGACCTTGGGGCTATTTTTTCACCAATTTAGCTTATCAATGATCACCATTAGTCGCTGTTTTCGATTGCCATCCCTTGTTTACAAGTTGGCATATCAGTACATGGGTTTTCGAAGCAATGAGTTTTATATTTTCAATCCTAAGGACAAATTGTAGGCAATGCAGAGGTTGTTAGCTCTATTTTCAGGCTACGATAATCAAAAGGCTGAACAACAGCCTCGCATTGCCTACAATTAGCCTATTATTGCCTGGATTTTAGAGCAGAGTCCGCCTTTCGAAAATCCAGATTCCATTTCAGGAAGCCATTTGTGGTGAACATGCATCTGGTTGTCAGTTAGAGCAGGAGGGGGAGGGTAAGAGCGCGTTCAGACTTCGCTTGATCGCGCGATCGATTCGCTTGATCGCGCGCGATCGGATCGCGCGATGATCGCTGGATCGCCTGGCGCGATCGGGTGCGGACTGTCGTTCTCTGGGATTGGATCTCGCTCGCGATTCATCTGATGATATCGATCGGACGGCGATTGTTGATTCGCGCGATCCTGTTATTCCTCTTTCGCGCTACTGAGGGTGAAATTACTGCGGGAGGGGGTCATGTTCGTTCATGTTCAACTCAACTCAACAAACAACAACAACAACAAAGTTCTGGGAAGGGAGCGTACTAATATCACCATTTCTCACATCACAATGCTGTATCCTGCCTCCAATAGGCAGTTCCAAAAACGATTTAAAAGTAATTCGACCTTTTTTGATGTCTTTTATTCCATGTTCATATTCGCAACTGACGATTTGCAGAAACCGTCGAAAGGAAAGGTTGTGTATAGACCTGGAGGATGGCAGAACAAACAAAGCAAACACAATGTGACAAAAGTAAAGTGAATATCTGGAGGACTGGCAAAATCGGGGGAAGGGAGAGAAACAACATCACCCGCTGTTAAAAGTTCTGCGTGTCTTACTTTTGGAACAAGATGTTCAAGCATTCGTGCACCGTACTCAAATGCCAAAATTCAGTATAATAATTAGCATGTATATTTAGTACTATTTTACATATTAAATAATAAATAACTCAAAGATATTTCGAAACTTCCTTTAAAATTAGTAGGACGTTATGTACACAAAGAGAGAAAGAAGGAAAAGAGAGAGAGCAGGATCAATAAACATATACGCACATAACCCCCTCCCGCAGTAATTTCACCCTCAGTAGCGCGATCCGATCGCGCGATCCAATCGCGGCGAATCCAATGCGCGCGAATCCAATCGCGCGCGATCCAATCGCGCGATCCAAGTCGGCGCGATCCGGATCAGGGCGATCGACGCGCGACTTCGATGCGCGCATCCCAAGCGATTCCGATTCGCGCTGATCGCGAAGTTCTGAACGCCGCTACTAACTGAAGCCTCTTCGTAGGAGGGGGGTCGTACCTACACTTGTACTACACCTCCATTTCGCACATCCCCATGCTGTACCCTGATAGTACCGGAAAAAGGTGGGTATCACTGAAGCAACTTTACGCCTTTATTTCGTTACCTTACAATTTTCGAAGCGAGACTGGCCCGAGGCTGTCCATTTCGGACCACTCTATCCTTCTGACGCAATCTTTTACATTTCGAAGGTCATGGCGGACCGTTCCTTTCGAATCACATAATCGCAATTCAAGGGTAATAATAATTCAGGGTCATTGATCAACCTAGTAATTTTTTGTGGCGTTACGTCAGAGGGGTGTACCTAGAAACAATCGTGTGTGATAATTTGCGGGTATATTACGACAAGAAACTGAATACGGTAGTGAAATTATACTCTTCACGTGGTTCTCATCATTGTCATTAAGTACGATTTTTTACACTACTTGTCAAATGGAGAGTTCTAAACAGTTGTAAAACCAACTCAGCTGGTTGGATATCACTCGATCAATCGTTTCAACCAACTAGATCAAGCAACAGACCACGAGGTTTGTCATGACTTATTCCGTCTCTTCATAGGCTGGTTAGCCCAAGCCGGTGACTTGACTCTTTGAATTTTTTTGCCATGGTCCAGTCGAGAAAAGCCAGTGAGTAGATGACTGTAGCCGGCTGAGTTTCATGCGGTGTTGGGCAGTTGAATTCCTAAATTTGAGAAATTGGCACATCTTTGGGAGGGGTAGAAGCAATTGTCATTGTAAATATAATCATGCCCCCTAATTCATCGGCGTGGCTCACAGCATTCAGCAAGGACCGACGGCTTCCAAAACAGGAACTTGTTTCCTATACAGGGCCTTCCGTACCTTGGAGGTCACCAGCGTAGTGGGTCGTATTTGATTGGTGTAGGGAAGGGTGTCGTGCCCAGCTGATTATTTTTCTCGGTTTTCCCTGTATCAAGTGCGCTATTTGCCCCATTCCCCCTTGCTCGGCAGCATTTTTAAGGGGGAATACTGCAGAACTCCCGAAAAAAAAACTCAGAAAAGTAGAATTAGAAAGTTGAGAAAACTTGGGAAGATCGTTGGTGGGATGAGGAATGGGGAATGGGAATGGAGGTTGCACCAGAGGAGCAGGTTTGAGAGGGTAGCATTATGCAAAAATTTCCCCCAGCGGAGGAAGCGCCCTAACCACCAACCTACAAGAAGAATTAAGCCTTCCTTCCAACCGAACTGTGGCCTCCACTTTCTGCTCACCAAGTGCTGTTCTGTGTCAGGTCATTTTATTTTGTCGTCTTCCAGTTCGTTTTTGCATCCTGTATATCGTGCCTGCTACTTACTTGATTTACCCACGTAATTATTAAGGTGGCCCATGAGTAGCGTTTTTTTCTACTTCGAAATAAGATATTTGCTAATTTTCTCAGTATTTGATTTGGATATTTCATACAGTCTTGTTCGCTGTAGACGCTGGTTGTGTCAGGAGGACGGTGTTAAGCTCCGCGCTAGCCATTGTCCTCCAATTGTGCTCGCCTGCAAACCACACCCCCCCCCTCCCGACACACCGCATCATCCGCATCAAATAAGACAAAGACCTTATTCAACAATGCTGTTCTACTTCCTTATCACCAAGACAAAATGGAATCTTTGCTAAAAATAAGTGATATCGAAAAATAGATTAGAGTCCGTACTTTATTATAGACATTTTGCACTTCCGCTAATTCCTTTTGTAGTTCGTCTTAGCGCACAAGTCTTCCTCTTGTGAGACCTGCGAAGTTGAATACTGGTGCAAGTGAGCAACTTTGGTCTTTGAACTTTGAGGAACTTGCAGCTCTTTACAAGGTGGCCCGGACAAGCTCTGCTTGATGATCCCACCAGCCCAAACTGCTCACAGAATCATTTCGCGCGATCTTTGTGGCTGACCACCTGGAACTACTACACAGGTTACGTGACATCTTGAACTTTTGTGCATGGTCCTGTTACGAAACCCTGTGACGCAGACGGATAGAGGGCAGCGGCTGCCAAAGCATCGAAACGTGCAAAAAACGTATGGCGAGCCAGGAAACGGGATTTTTCAAAGGGAGGGGACTCCGGGGTGGGTGAGCTACTTATAGTCGGTGAAAAGCTTGACCAGAAACTCTGCAAATGTCCTTTTCCTGAATATCCATGACTTGCTCGAGAGTAGAACTCCTGAAGTGAGAAAAGCAGGGTTGTGAAGCACCAGGTTCGGTATTCATTTACTGTGTTAAAGCTATTTCAACCATCTTCTGAGAGGCTGATATTGCCCACTTGTGATATTGCTGTTGAAATTTACTGTCACTTGTGGGACCAAAAGTTGTGCCAGAATCCAGAAGATTTCCCCTTTCTGAAAAATCCTCTACTCTTTAGACACCCGCTGTTCACAGAAATCCTCGTTGTATTTTTGCTGTGACAGTTCCGGGCGACAGGGAAAACCACTTCTCCGGCGCATTATCATTTCCATTTTGTCTGGGATGTCCATTCTGCGTCGGACTTACATTGCTTCTGTAGGGCGGCCATCGGGCTCCCACGCAGAGGTTAGGAAAGGTGTTATCAGCAGCTTCCCTTCTCAAGCGAACACTATGCTGAAAACGATCTGATGAGTGACTCATAGCTACTCCTGGTACCTCTCCGCACAAAGCATAGGCGTTATTGAATTCGAACATAATCCACGAACATACAAGAAGAATTAAGTACTTATTCCGATATGTTGCCTCGACTTTGTGTGGAAAAGTACCATCAAGAGTTACGGGAGACTGATCCGATCGCTTTTAGCATAATTCGCTTGGGACTAGAAGCTGCTGGTAACGCGGCTCGATACGGCGGTGGAACGGCAATAAGAAGTTCGTGGCAATCAGGCACAGGACATGCTATTTCGAGTGCTGACGAACTTTTGGTTGCTTCATCGTGTTTTTCGTGTTTTTCTACACAGGAAATCAGGAGGGCAGTTCCGGGTACTACAATAATAATAATGACCTACGAGACGCAATCCAGATTATTGTTTACCAGCGATGGCTTATATCAGCTAAATAATTATGGTTTTGAGAAAATCAGCAGAGGTGTTTGAGAAAACCACAGGTGTCCCTTCAAGAGATGAAATTTGGCATAGATTGGCAGATCTTACACTCCTTGTCGTGTAATTAATGTAATTACGCTAATAGCAATTGCTTCAAGAAGAAATAGTTCAAACAAAAACATATGGGTGATTCATAGCGATTCTGATAACGATGCGGATTAACAACTAGCTACCCATTTTGGTTTTAGTATATTCTCATATGTTTGCTCTGCTTTTTTGAGAAATACTGTAGGTTTTCTCTTGATCGATCGAGTTCTGTATAATATAATAGAATAAGTGAGTCGTAACAATGAAATTTCACATCAAAGACTCCAATCTGAGGGCACCTAATTTATGCTGTTCCTATAAGTGCACTAGTTCCCAAGCATGTGGGAGCTAGTTCACTGCATTTTCTTCCTTTGTACTGCAGACAAAACATTCTTAGTGATCATCCAAAGTTCCTTCCTGGTCACGATCTAGAAGTCTCTGGTACCTTTTTCTTTTGTTGCTAGGAAAGAGTTTATAGGACAGCTCTGCTGTGACGGCCTTCCATAGAAGTCTCCTTTGTTAGGGCACTCCATCGGCGAAAAGAACTGTTGAGGAACTCTTGATAGGTTCAGAGTACGTTGCAAGTCTTTGAGTGATGATGTTTTTCTTGGAGAGCATAACCTGCTATGTTCGGCTGGAATGGAGGGGGAGGGGGAGAAGGGGCGTATTTTGCAGGGTGAAAAGAAAGAAACTCACCAGTCGCGGCGATAGAGCGGCAAAGGACTGGCCACCGATAGGCACTGCCATCACTTCTATTGATACAGGTCCTTTACCAGCCCATATTCGTCTTCAGTCGGTAGCGCCGAAGCTTGCTGTGGTAAACCCAATCGTTAGTCACACTGGAATCCGCAGGGTCAGTAGAAATTGGTACGCTTGACCTCGTTAATGACTTGTCTCGCACCTATGATTCGAGGCATAATTAGCGAGGTGCGAG
>MU952912.1:0-10042 GCA_036418165.1 Cooperia oncophora | reverse complement strand
ATTTATAGTCGAAGAAAAAATCGTCCGAAGTGCTCTTTTCACATGCTTGAAAAAATCTTGAAAAAAGGGGGTTTATCAAGCAATGGTGAAACGGCAATTATACCATCAGATAGCGCAAGAAATTCTCTACAGGATGTGCTACTGAGAAGCAAGGCAGAATGAGTTTTTAATCAGCAGTGAATGTACAAAAAATAGGTGCACAAAACGCTGAGAACCTAATACTTCGTTGGGAGAGTTCCAGTGGAAGAGGGGCATATTTGCTCATCGTTGGGATAGGGAGGGGGTCGTACTCGCTCCGTAAAAAATCGTATTGCGACTGGTTCAAGCCAGTAGTAGGTAAGGGGGTAGGGGCGTAACATAGGAGGACATTAGGGGGGTTCGTATTTTTCAAGAGTTTTCCTCAGCGGCAGAACGTGCCCTGGCTACAGCTGGTGGGAAATCTGCCATAGCTGCGGTCCGAGGCACGCCCAGTCCGCCGCCCTATCGTTTGGAGGGATCATGACTGTATGTATAGTAAAACTTCTACCTAGTTCACCCACTGCGCGTTATGCTCACCTTCCTTGTCTAATCGTCCGTCACCATCCATATCTCTCTCAGTGAAAAGTCGTCGCCAATTTTCGTCAGCCTTCACCTTCAAAACGTTTTCTGCATAGTCCACGCCCTCATCGTAGGAAACGTAATCGTCATTGTCGTTGTCAGCCTCCTGTAAACCAGTCAACAGCTTCTAGTCACCCATTCCACAGTCTAGTTCCCTAGAGTCTGTTTGTACACTCAACAGCCGTGGCGTTAGTCATGACCACTGCCCACGAAAACGAGCATGTACAATCAACCGACAAATAGAGAAGTGTATAAAATTGTTACTCACCGTAAAACTCGTTTCTAGGTAGTCGTCATACATGTGCTGCACTCTGGTCATTGACGATTTGTCATATTCCGCCAATTCAGCTGGCGATACAAACCCATCGTCTGAAAGAGGACGACTATCACTATTGAAAATATACAAATGCATTCAAGCTGATATGGTCCACATAGCGCGGCCGAAAATATCTTCTTACTGTTCGTGTCGATTTCAGTGAAACATCGCCAAGCTGCCTGACCGCTGCACTTGTCGGTGGCAACAAACTGTGCGAAATTAAGACCTCTTGGATCAGTAGTAGTATAATCGCTTGGTCCAAAGAAGCTGTTGAGTTTGTCGCTGATATATCGCAGGAAGTCCAGGTTCACTGCAGGAAGGGACATCTCAATTTCAGAGATGTCATCGCGGTTAACATAGGCTGGCAAAGCACATGTTGTTGCCACAAGGGCAATAAAGGTCGCTGTCGGAAGCATGCTGAAATAAAAAAAATATCTTGAGGTGAACCTGCTCTATTCGATCTACCAAAAACTCACGAACAGATCGCAGTAAGCGAAGGAAAACGAAAGCACTCATCGTGAGAATTCGCAGTGCATGATTGTGCGGCTAGTTGAGGGACAGAATGCAAACTCACCTCCGTGGATCCTGGTCCTCGCCATGTATGCGGAGAATGGATCCGCAACTGCAGTAGGTGGCACATTTCTAGCTCAAAAGCGCACCGAAGTGGTGCTGGAGGATAGCGGTACCAGGGTGCCCGCGTCCGCATACTCCGCCAGCGGTGCTACACGGCCAGACATACGCCTAACCACAACCAGGCGTGATGCTTGTCTGCACCCGCTCACTTCTGGTTGCTCTGTGCCGCTGGGAACGTGTTTTGCTGTGAGACCTTGGCATCTCCGCTAGCGCTGGATGCTGCGGATAAACGAGGACGGACCAGGTACCACTACCCGTACTGCCCCGTTAGCGTGCACATTTGAACGCAAAAGGCCACACACTACTTCAGTTACAAACCTGTTCACCTCACACATGGCGAAGACCAGGATCCACGACCTGACTAGGGAAGGTCGTCAGGTCGAAGTGGCCATTTGTGATGAGATGTAGATCACTAGACGTGGTTTTGGACGCTGATCTTGAATCTGCCTTCAAAATTTGCAAAGCGATTCTCTGAACGGAGTTATGGAGCCGCGTTTACCACGCAACAGGTCATGGGATCGGATCCCTGCTGAGCTTAACTTTTTTGCTTGTTGCGCAAACGTGGCAAAAAGTGATTTTGCCGTCACTACTACTTCAGTTCTCACCTGAGCTTGTCTGAAGAAAAGTTTGCCTCCATTTATTACTGCGCTTGGACTCCCTAGAAGCACTGTAAGTGGCATGTAGTCACAAGAGTCCTAAGCGGCAGTAAAAATGGAGGCACTCTTCTCCAGACAAGCCAGGTGAAGAACGAGTAGTGGCTGACGGCAAAATCACTTTTTGCCAACGTTTGCGCAACAAGCAAAAAAGTTAAGCTCAGCAGGGATCCGATCCCATGACCTGTTGCGTGGTAAACGCGGCTCCATAACTCCGTTCAGAGAATCGCTTTGCAAATTTTGAAGGCAGATTCAAGATTCAGCGTCCAAACAAACCGTCTAGTGACCTACATCTCTCACAAATGGCACTTGCGACCTGGACGACTCTCCCCCTAGTGAGTGAAGAGTTCGTCCTCTGGAAGCGTTTATTCCACGCTGACCGTATAAGGCAGATCATCAAGCAAACATGCGCCCCGCCTTCTTCATTGGTGCACGAAGCCCTTCGATATGGTCAAGACGAGGGGCAAGATAGGGAAGGCGTGACGAGTGGATGCGTCCGCTCACACAACTATGCTTACTGTGCTTGCTAGGATAGCAGTAGCAAGTGCTGTATGATGTACCTAGGGCCGTCGACGTGCCACAGGATATACCAGTCAATGTTTATGGAGACCACCTGTCAGCTCTGATGAAGAATACCTATGAACATTGTAAATTTTCAATTTTTTTCAGTTTTCTTTTTCTCACCAAGAGCAACCGGTAAACAGTGACACTACAAGGAAGTTAATAGTGTGCGTTTTCAACTTTGACAAGGCTTCCAGAGACAAAATGACGGAATCGATGGCACCAATGCGGGAGGCGGGAGGGTGGCGGGACCGAAATCCTCCAGTCAAAGCGAAGGTTGCTACAGGCTATGAGACGATTAACTAAAATGAAAAATCATCTGAGTGCAAAAGTTCCTGCACGGGCGCACCCTGAGCACTTCGCCGCTGCATCTCGCCGCTTTTTTCACAAGCTCTGATCATGATCTGATTTTATCTTTGTGAATAGGAATACTTCGCAGCATTTAACAACTTATTCACAAACTTTCGCGGACGGACGAAACATTTTGAAACTTTTTGAAACATAATGTCACTTTTCAGACAATTCTTTAGTTCCGGGTTTTGAAAGATCGCAAATAAGCGTATTTTCTCGTCCTTTATTCTCAACCCATTGATGATGGTCTGCATCGATGAGGCGATAGCTTTTCAATTTCAATTCAACAATCAGTTAATCAGTAAGGGAACTCTAATTCTGTTCAAGCGTTGTACAAAAGAGCGTTCGCAAAGTTGGAATACTAGCTTATAAAGAGAAGGCACAAACATTGATTCCATCAAAGTGCATAATTAGTCATATGGCACTGGATACATTCCGAATGCGGAGTTACGTGAAAGGTGAAAAAAGGTGGAAAAGGTGAGTTTAACACTCAGCTGATGCTAAGAATTCCGTCAAGGCACTGTTTTTTGGCGATCGCTTACATCGTCATCCGGGCAGTTGTTTAGACCGGTCAGGTCGGCAGACGGGCCGGCGTGCGGCGCGTACACGACGCGGCGATCAGCTGGTTTCGCAGCCTGGTTTAGTCATTTCTCGCTAGTTTCCACGGTTTTCTGCTTTTCTGAAGGATTTTTGTTCCATCGTGCTTCACAAGGTGATTTAACGATGAAACAGTTATTTTTCTAACAATCAAATATTAGCAATATAAGGGCAAACAAATACCTGAAAGAAAATACAAAACATACTTCATTAATAAAAGTTAACAAAAAAGAACATACTGCTCCTAAATATAGGTATTTGAATACATTTTACATCGGTGCATTCATCAGCTGCTCCAGCATTTACAAAAAACACATGCTCCAGCCAGAGCGATTTGTAAACTAGTAAGCAGCCTAAAATGCCAAATGCCCCCGCCCCCTACTCAAAGTCCCGAAGTGCTCCGCTAAACTGTCACACTACAAGGAAGTTAATAGTATGCATTTTCAACTTTGACAAAGCTTCCAGAGATAAAATGACGGATCGATGGCCCACGAATACAAGGCAGCCCGTTCTCCAGTCAAAAGCAAAGGTTGCCTGACCGGATTATGGAGACGACTAACCAAATTGAAATATCATCTGGTAGCAACAATTCCGTCGGCGCGCCACACTGACACACTTCGCTGCATCTCGTTTCAGCTTTTTTTCACAAGGCGTCTTGGATCATGATCTGGATTGCTATACTTTAGAAGATATAAGAATGACTCGCAGTATTGAACAACTTATTCACAAACTCGATGACGAAACATTTTGGAAACTTTCCCAAAATAATGTCACTTTTCTGGCAATTTTTTTAGTTCCGGGTATTAAGAGAGCGCAAATAAGCGTATTTTCTCGTCCTTTATTCTTAACTCATTGATGATGGTCTCATCGATGATGGTGACAGTTTGGTTTCAATTTGATTCCAACAATCAAGTAACCAGTAAGGGAACTCTGTCGTTCGAGCTGTACAAGACGAGCGTTCGCTCAGTTGGAAACTAGCTAAAGTAGAAAGCACAAACATATTCCCATCAAAGTGCATAAAATGTAGAGCACTATGCACTGAAACCGGCTTGTTCTTCCGAAATGCTGATTACGAAAGGTGAAGAAGGTCATGTACATAGCAGCTGATGCTAGAATCCTGTCAAGGGCACGGATCCGCGATCAGCTTACAGTAGTATCCGCGGCAGTTTTTTAGGCCGTCAAACGGTCGCCAGACGGCGCGTCAACGCCAGGCCGATACGCTGTTTTTCCAAGGCCTGGGTTTTAGCGTTTTCTCCCTAGTTTTCCACTGGTTTTGGCTGTTTTTCTTAAGTGGTCATTTTGGTTCCTTTTCTTCACAAACGGTAATTATGATTGAGACAGTTAATTTTTGGCCTAACAATCAAATAATTAAGCAATAATAAACAAAACACTGGAGAAAATCACAAAAAAACTTCATTATGAAAACAAAAAAGAATCCGCGTCCTAATATACTTCATGGAGACAAAAAACAACTTACCTCGAAAAAGAAATAATACAGTGAAAACTAATCGGGGAAAACAGCTACACAGGCTAGGCGCAGCTGATCGCCGCGGTAGTGACGCGCCGCAGCCGCGTCTGCGACCCTTTGACCGCCTAAAACTGCCCGGATGACGATGACGACTGTCAAGAACCGGATCTCTTCATGTGGAAAGATGCTTAGGACCGCAAAAGATTGCTTCATACAAGACATGCGTTAGAAAGTTGTAGTGTAAAAAGAGGCGGAAGATTGCTCAAGTGACTCCACCCACGTTGCTAGCTCACGAATCTGTCGTCTTGTTAGTTTGCATGCTCTTTTTCTGCTCTCCTCTGGTCTTCTGCCCGAACTCCCAATCGATTCTTTGCTTCACGCTCAAATCAGGAGTACTCATTTCTAGTGGCTTTTGATAGTATAGCCTTGCAAAGGTTATCCTTCAAGTTTTAGTTCTAATGTTCTACGCTTCTATCCAGCCGATGAACCGAGTTGGGAAGGTTGGATGGACCGCTGCATTACCTACCGTTGAGGGGTCGCTGATCCTGAACGATAGGTTTCGTTGAAGAGATGGGGGAGGGTCGGTTTAGAGATCCTCATCGCGAGACGCACGCAAACAAGGTAGCATTTCTAGCTAGTGGACTCGACATGCTCTAACGATTCCACGTTAAATCACTAGCTTCTGTTGTGAATGCCGTGCATGTGCCATCACCAACGAAGGTCGCTTCCAACATCGCCGCGAAGGATCACCCAAGCACCCCCATTTGCTCGACCGCATGCCACGAAGTGTTTCCATCTTCAATATGACTGATAGCGATCACACCATGGCCGCGGGTAGCCGAAGATCTCAACCGAGAAGGTCGAAAATTAGCCTCAACGGACATTTGACATCAATATTAAGGTTTCCAAAAAGTATAGTGCGAAGAAAAAAACTTTTCCCAAACAAAAACTTTGGTCAGTCCCCACACGGAAACAGTTGTCAGGAGAACGAGAAATCAGTACCCTTTAAAGCTATATTGAAGAGAGCTCAAGTGGGAAAGCCACGATACAGCGAGCTCTATATTTCGAAATAGTTTTGATTTCTCATTAGGCTAGAGTGGAATCAACAACTGCTTCGTTTCATCTAATCTAACTGCTTCCATAAACTGCAAGCATTCGAGCAACTGGTTGTTCTTGGTGTGAAAACCCAGGGAGAAATTACTCAAGGGGAACCCTAAGAGCAACAAGAAAGACGTCTTGGTGGTTATTCTGGTACTTTTTCAAAACTCGAATAACTAATAAACAAAGCGCAAAGCATGTGGAGAGAGAACCGAACGGTGGAATGTGAGCACGCACTCGTGGAGAGCTGTGTTTGCACTCACCTGCCACCGAAGCACCACAAAGCACATCGTAGATCTTTCAGCTGGATCAAAACAGAAAGCGACTGAATTGGCAGAAGTTGTTATTCCCACTTTAATCGTCGCAATTGATCATTGGATACCGTTTATAACAAGGTGAACGAATGTTAAAGGCACGGTGCGCCATACAAGTGTAGGTAATGATGTTGAATATGTGGAAAAAAATTGCCAAGGGACTTTTTATCCCACAACGCGGACGGGACTCCGGTTGTGGGATAAAAACGCAGAAGAAAAGCGCTGGAAACTCCTTGAATAGAACCCCTCAAGCCTGAAGCAGTTGTGCGAGTACAAGGTCAAAAGAACGCGTATGTTGGAACGTGTCCCATGCCGCTGTTCTTGTAACAAACGCTGAACCCCCACAAGAGCAATAGAGATACACTCGTCCGGTAGCATCGTCGTTTCGCGTGGAACGCGATTTTAATCGCGGAGTTTGGAGGTGGAGTCCCTGGAGGAAGGGCAGAAGCAATTTTGCACATTAGCTCCTTTACCTTACAATAGTTTACCGCGAAACTGATTTCAGTCAGGCTGACGATGAAAAATGGTATTCATAAATTATATAAAAACGAGGAACAATGAAGCTTCTTGCACTTATATTCACTTACGCGGCTCGTTCTCAACTACATGGGGCGGCAGCAAGACTCACTTTTTTTTCTGTCTTTCTGTCCATCCAACGTCGACTGAAAAGTGACGATCTTAGAAGTCGTCTTTATCGATAGAGAGACCTATATACACGGCTGACATCGTCGCAGTCAGTAGAGGTGGTGTCAGGAGGCATAAAACGACCCACCCGCAGAGTTTTCTACCTTTGGTCGTTTTTTTCTAAGTCGATCACTAGCCGATCACTATTGGTGAAAAGGCAGAAGGGGCGGCATCATTTCACCCCTCCTTACACCGCTCCGACTGGTTGCGACGATATCAACTGTGTACAGTTCATAACACCGCGATCACTCGGTTCGCAATCAGTCGGTATCCGCCTGAGGTGTTCCCACCACTGGGTGTTTCCTTCCTACTTCGATCAGTGCTCAATCACCATTGGTATACTCGGAATCCCTGAGATGTGGTAGGCGTGGCTGCGTACTTCAACTGAACGTGGCGCTGGCTGTGCTTTCGGAAGGACATTTTCATTTTGGTGCGGTTGTAGTCGTGTCTTTGTCCTTTACTTAACATGATGATAATGGTTTTGGAGTGAAATATCCCACGAGTAAGCCATTGCGCCATGTTCGAATGCCACGTCTACTCTACAGTGATAAGGAGTGGAGAACAACGCAGGCGGAGGCGACCTCATGCCGCGCAGCGCTCGCCGCCCCCACTCGTTGCAATGTTGCAAACAACACCTGGATAGCGTTTCCTTTTGTACTCGTGGATACTTCACAGTGAGGTCACCCAGAATCAGTAATCTGTTGTTCAATTGCTATAATCCTTCCCGTCAACTATTTATTCAATTGTTATGTCACGGAAGAAAAATAATGATTACTTCCGACAGTGACAAGAAACAAGCACTTATATACACAGTCGTTATCACCGCAATCTGTCGGGACGAAATCAGCGGTCGCGACCTGCACCATTGTCGCCACTGGTTGTTTTCCTCCTAAACCGATCATCGCCATTGATAGAGCGACAGTCGCAGGTGGGCTCATGCATTGTTGCGCTCGCCGCCCCCAACACATTGCAATGTTACAAATTATAACTCCAGCATGCTGCAGAGCACCTCATGGTAATTTCCATCGCCGTAGACCAGAAGATTCAGCTGACTTTGATTTATTGAGCTTATCTGTCACGGATCCAGTATAACCGTTGCCACATCATAAACACCACAGAGGGATCATTTCAGCCGTAGCAACGACCTTGCGAAAAAAGTTTATCAAGCAAATACTACAGAAGAAAGGCAAACTGGCACAAAGCTATGAATGAACTATAAATGAACCACATAGACAAGCCCAAGGAACATAATGATGTGCGACATAAGGAGGAGAGGAGCCAAGGCATGATGGCAAATTTATCAAAAGAGAGATTGACTTACAGCCGAAAATGGTTAAAGTCCGTCGTGAGGAAGTTCCTGACCAGATTAAGTTGTTATGAGTAGAGCATTCGCCGACCGAGATTCCCTAATGAGGAGGTTCGTGTTTGACCGTGGGTGGAGGGTCCTATGCGCGAGTCTCTTCATAATTGGACCACGAATTTCAGATTGTAGTATTGGATTGCACCTTTAAGGCAGAGGGCACGATAGTTTGCTTCTCTGCATAAGACGGTAGCACAGACACTCTGTAGTACAGGTGAAAACGGGACGAAACAGCTCGAAACGCCAAAATAAAGCCCTTTTTAACCGCTCTAGTGAGGAAGTGTAAGAGTCTACGCCTGAGATCAATCATCGCTGGTCAACTATCAATGTGAAAGAAAGGAAAACACATTATTTTTAGCCATAACAAACTTTACGACAATATCAACAGAGGTCTATAACAGAAGCAGGGACATATAGATATTCCGAAAGCGCGTGTCGAAGATTCGCGGTAATCCTAGTGAAAAAAAGCTAGAAAAGTGAAAACAGGCACTCTAGAAGCTCCAAAAGAGGCATTGTCGCGAAGTAAAGTTTTGGAGCGCGCAAAGAAAAGATTATTTTCATCAAGTTTTACCTCTACAGAAAGAACTCTAAAGAAGTAAAAGAAAGCGCCGTTAAGCCGCATATTGTTTTCGAAAACAGCAGATTCGATGGATCAATTGGTAATCGGTATGACCAGTTGTGAGTGTGTCGGAAGGAGTTCGGATTGATAAATAAAGCTTTCTAGTTTGCTTAGAGGCAACTTTTCGTTGTAAAAGACATCATCTGAAGCTTTCTCAAGGACGCGGAATTCTTTGGTGATCGGCGTGTTTCTTAGATGCTCAAGGGTGTATGGTACCGTTCGCTTTTAAGTGTGTTTGAATTTGTGATGAAAACCTAAAGAAGACCTTAACCTTCGCCTCTCTGGCGATTCAATGCGACATCTCCTAAAACGTATGAGCGTCTATAAAAACAGTCCTCTTTTATTAGGTTGTCCGGAAAGTTCTCAGCGTTTTGTGCACCTATTTTTTGTACATTCACTGCTGATTAAAAACTCATTCTGCCTTGCTTCTCAGTAGCACATCCTGTAGAGAATTTCTTGCGCTATCTGATGGTATAATTGCCGTTTCACCATTGCTTGATAAACCCCCTTTTTTCAAGATTTTTTCAAGCATGTGAAAAGAGCACTTCGGACGATTTTTTTCTTCGACTATAAATTGGGGCAATCCGCAATCGAAACAGCTCAACAAATTAACCAGGTGTGGGGGCCCAATAGTGCTAGAGAAAGCACTGTGCGGCAATGGCTCAACAAATTTCGTTCTGGAGATTTCAGCCTTGAAGATGAACCTCATAGCGGTCGACCTAAAGCAATATCTGACGAGGATTTTAGGGGGATTTTGGAGGCTGACCCATCCCAAACAGTTCGAGAGATAG
>MU952909.1:0-13465 GCA_036418165.1 Cooperia oncophora | reverse complement strand
TTCCCAAAAACCGGCATCGTGCGGAGTGGAGTACATAGCGCACTTGAAACAGAAGCGAGAAGAATTATACCAAAACATTCTTCTCAAAGGCTGATCCGATCGTCTCCTCCCTCCAACGAGAGAATACGACCCCCTTCGGACCCCAACGTAGAATGTGCCCAGTTCATAGCCCTAATAAATGGACAATTCATTGTGAACATCTCCAGAGCAACCCATGAACAGGGGATTAAATCATATCAAAGCATGGATACATCGAATCGATGCGAAGGGCAACGGCAGCGCTCAGGCTCGGGCCACGTTGCACAACGGCCCGGGATACGGTACTTACGGGGCTAATCTGCGCCGCGGCTTTTGTTTACGACACACATTCGGCGTGTCAACGAAATCGCACGTTCGGTCGTTGTCGTTGCCGCCTCGATCGGCCCCGCCTCCTCACAGAGGGAATCCCTTCGGCGGCCAACGCACATGATACGGCAAGGCTGGGGGGTTCCCCGTTGCTACAGTAACCCTGCGACACTTAATCATTTCGCATATAAATCGGCGCTATTCCAATAAGGTGGGGCATATAACGGCTTCCTTGTGCTAAAATCGAGACTACCGTAATGCGGGAACGCTCTTGGTGAAGGGTTAGTTCACATCCTGAGAGCTCCTCCGCCTACGTTTGAGTAGAAACTTTCATTTCGCTGGCTTATAATCGCTATTTCACTGAAATGCCCGCCTTACTGGAATAGCATCACTAATTACCCTTCACAGAATTTTCCTAGAACGATATAAGCGCTGGAGCAAATGTGTGTAATTTCTCGTAGGAAATGCTTGCAGTTGTGTAATTTCTCGTGTAGATCACAGTCTCATGTATTGCTTTGAAATTTTTCTCTCCAACAGTTGTGCCGTTTCTTTTTCACGCTTACGCTTACCTATTTCCTCTGGAAAAATAATATGGTAGCCGAATTACTAGCAATAGTCACTCAAGTCTTATCTCTTGAATCATTTCATTATCATTCTTGAAAATTTTTCAGGAAGATGGTTGTACTTGTTGATATTGCACAATTTACTTTTTTTTGCATAAATGTTCATAGCCTAAATAATCAGTATGAACCCTTTCAACGCCTGGTAGTATATAGTTTTCTTATCTCTGCAGCGATCAAAGAGGCCTTTCGCTGCTTGATATCGGTGTATCAGTCTCGCCCCCACGATTTCCTCCCACCGTCTTAATTTTAGAGCCTTCTTTTCATTGGAACTAGTACAGATGTGGTGGCTGTTTTCTTATCAGATCGTTTCCTACTTTACTATTTATCTGACACGAGAGGTTATCAAAACCTATAGTGTTTTCACCGTCATCGAAAAATTTTCAAAGGCGGCTGCGGCTAAGGGGGCAGCAATTTTTAGGTATATTAAGTTGCTGTTCTCCCACTGGAGATTTTCGCTAGCATAGTTCCGATCACAGTGACTGTGTGGAATGGTAATGTATATATTGCAACGAAGTGAAGCTTTGTCGAAATGAACTAGTAACAGTTCTAGCTATGGCCAACAGCTGCAATCCGATCCCATCGAATTTGTTCTCCAGGAGAATACATCTTATTCTGTGGGTAATTTTTTTTCAAAAACTATAAAAATTACCGAAGAAAATAGTTCGATAGTTCGATATTTCCATCTAGTTACACTCCATATCCAGGAGTTGCGGGGGCGTGGCCGCGCGCTTCACCCTAACATGACGCTTCCCTTTTAGCAGAATATCTCCGTTTGAGACTACTGTTGGACGCTATCCAGCCATAAGCGCTACCGCGCCAGTTCGACTGAAGTACGCAGCCACGCCCTTCGCGCTCTGGGGTATGGAGTGCAGATTTCGTTTTTCGGTCAAAATATTGGTGGCTGCAATTCATAGGTTTTCACAAAGCTTTGGTAATGAACGAGCAGGCTAGGAATGGAAGAGAATGCGTGCACTCGCTTAATCTGTCCATTCTCCAGCTACCTTTGATGAATTCTTATCCCTGGGATATATCAGGCCTTTTCAAGGATTGGTCTTTGGTTCTCAAATTCGCCCCGCAATTAATGCAATTAGATAGCGCATCTCCGTTTATCTTTGTCTTCGCTGCCCTCTGCGCTACACTTTAGGCGTTCGCGTGCTCTCTTTTGTACGGACGACCTTCGCCCGCGTGGCTCACAGGACATTCCCCAATCTTCGAAGGTCATGCCCGCACCGTTCGCCTCTCCTAAAAACGTTCCGATTTCCGGAATTTGGTGCTAGAGTACTTGAGTGCATTATACACTCATTTCTGCTGATATTTTTGCTCCTTTCGAATTCCAGGTGCTGGGGTCCGTTTGTTTCAACATCTTCCTTGCCTGGCGCAAACAATTTCGCCTCTTAGAAATCGTACCATTTGTTGCTAGAAACGTACCGATTTCCGAAGTCAGGAGAAGTCCGGAGAAGTTCCGATCTCCTGGGTCTGTCCTGTCTGCAACGACTCTGACCCTTCTATTACTGCAGTTCTTTTATTCATCTTAATTATCTACGAAAACCATCCGGTAGTCCGCTGAAGAACGTTTAAGGGTTCCTGGTGCGAAACTACAGTGCTAAGCCTGTTTCGCATGAAGAAACTGGTTCGCCTACCCCGAAGTTCCTTCTCGCACTGGGTCTAGGCAAGAATCATTATCTCACTTACTACAATCCCAGTTTTGTGCAAGGAGTAAACTCAAATGTCCGCTGTATCCGCCGTTCTTGCCTGTGGTTCCATAATCTCAACGAGACTTGTTGAGTACTGGTCATGCCATAGTGAGGGGAGTCGTCCGTGTCAGGGGCGCTGCAAGGAGGCTGGATGAGCCCGCCGTCCAAGCCCCTATTCTTGCCCAATCGAGTGATCGGTTAGTGATCGTTTAGCGGAATGGAATCAAGCAGCTAGCTGTTTGTAACGTAACTGCTCGCGGACTCTAATGCCGTCTTCGACACGGCCGCGTGACTGATTGCGATGGGTATCACCTGCTGGAAGTCTGTTGCAATAAACGGCAGCGGTTTGCTTTGGTGGGCGGCATCAAAACGGTACCACGGAAGCCTTTGCACAAAGCCACATATGTTCAACCCGTAAGATCCCAGTTATATAAAGTGGACTGTACCCATTTCCCAGCTTTCTCAAGAACTTAACAAGTCTACACCAAAAACACTCTTATAAGTGTCATTGAACACGAAAAGAAACTGCGAGAACACCAGGTAGGCGAACATGCCCATCCCAGTGTTCGACAAATGCGCGAAGCAAGCCACAAGTCCATGCTTGCTGTGATTTTGGGTGCTCCTGTCTACATCTAACAATCTTGGTAACTGGTCGGCGAAGTTGGAGTGAAAATCACTTCGCGCCGACAGATTCCGTTTTGGCTGAAACCAGGAGAATAGATCTATGTTCAAGGGGGAGGGGGGGGGGGTGGCGTTAATAACCTTAAGGGCATTCAAAATACACCCTTTGCAAATGAGAGTACTCTATTTGGAATTCTTTCAGCATCCCGACACTTTTGAGCTTGGGTTGAAGTCCTCATTACTACTGCGTTAATCCCACTTTTACAGAACGAGTCATATAAATGCCCGCACAGGGGCTTGCGCCTGGTCTTCCAAGGTAGATCTGAATCACAGAAGGTAAGCAATTGCAGTAACTTTCAGTTTTTTTCATTGCGTCAGCAAAAGTTTTTCGATCGCTGTCTGGTAACTCAATGGCGCAATCTATGTTATGGCCTCCGTTGAAGTATTTGCTGAGTGGACTGGCTCGCTTTACAAATAACGCATCAAATTGCTGACTCTGTGTCTCCTTATCTCATTGTCAATAAAAGCTGGCTCCTCTTAAATTTCTGTCCATTTTGAATTGCTTCTTCGTGGTGGTTTCTTTTCTTGAAAAACGCGTTGTTCTGCCTTGTCAAGTGAATGAAACTCATCGGTTCCATAATGAGAAAAATCCTTTTGCAGTGCTAACAACAAACTGAGGGAACACTGTCGAAATGGAAGTTTTCTCAAAATCCATTTACGCATTGGAGAAAGTGCGCTCAGCCATTCGTGATCATGAAGGAGACGTTGATGTTACGGCTACGATTCCGAAGACTCGCGCTAAGGTTGTCGTCGTTGGCTCATCAGGTTGGTCTTGATAGTTTCCTTCTCAAACGAAGACCCAGGTGCAGTTCGGCAACGGGTGGGCATTTTGCACTTTTGCTACTTACCATCGACGTGTCGAGGCATCAAGTGGAGATCTGTGAAATCTTGTGAAGCAATGATGGCTCGATAGCTTCTCCAACTTCACAAGAGCTCACAGGCCTTACCAGAGTGAGACTTGTAAACTGGAACTAGTGAAGCAGCAGGAGTGCAAAATGCCCCCCCCCTGCCACCTGGCCAAGACCCATCCACTTGTCGACTTCTCTCGACTGGGTCTAAGGTCTTGCTCTTCAGGTGTTGGTAAAACGTCGGTAATCTATCGTCATAGGTTTGGTAATCGCTCTGCACCATTCACCTCAACTATCGGAGCATCCTTTGTGGAGTGCGAAGTGTAAGTCTGATTTTGTATTTTGGATAAGGTCATTAAAGGTTTCGCTTTCAATCCAGTAAGGGCCCTGGAATCCTACTGTCTTGAGCTTATCGCAAAACAAACTAATTAGGCAGTTTCCGAATGTCGTTTTCGTTCATAAAGAATGTTTGTCATGTTTAGGGAAACCAGCTGCGAAAACATGAGCCTTCAAATATGGGACACTGCTGGGCAGGAACGTTTTCGTTGCATGGTAAGCCTCACCTACAACTTTTAAATAATTGCTGTTATAGAGCATAGTGGCGTTGTTCGGCTTGGAAGGGTGCTCATTAGCGAGCCTTTTGTTAGTTCATGTTAACTGACAGGCTTCATCAAAGTCATACCTGTAAAAGTATGTGTAATGGCTTCGGTGAGCCGCTTCAATCCCGAGATTCTGCCGGTGTTCTCGAGGCTCTGCACAAGCTTGATGGAGTATTTTTTGGTGCCTGAGCGTTTCGAGCGTATGCCCGCGCCAGCGACTAGGAAAGTATAGTTATCGATCTAGCGTACGCCAGCGTCGCGTGCGGTTTTGGTCAAGCTGAAACTGCATAAAGCTGGCGCACACTTGATCAATACATATTCCTAGTCGCTGGCGCTGTCTACGCTCAAAGGTCTACGGGCCACTAAAACTTAATTCCCTTAATGGCGCCAACTTTCTGTTTTTCTCTGCGTCTCACGTTTGGCATATTGCTTTCTGACTACTCTAACCTTTCGCATTCCATCTTTTCACGATAATAAGTGGCTCATGCACGCCAGTGTCCCCTCCCTCTGAAAAAACTCATCCACTGGTCGCGACATGTTGTTTTACTCTCGACGCCCTGGCACGCGAGATCCTTTGTTTCTCTGCGCTCTGGCCTTGCGCAGCAGGACCACCACCAAAAGTATCAGTTGTCACGTAACCACAGCTGTTACTTCCCATTTCTATGTACTTCATCGAGAAGTGTGAGGAATATGAAAGGTCTCTGTAAAAATAAACATGGTTTTTCCAGGTCCCAATGTACATGCGAAACTCTGCCGCTGCCATAATAATGTATGATGTGACTAACAGGCAGTCATTTGAAGATGTGGATAAGTGGGCTGGAGGTATGTCTCTTTGCAAACATCCTTTTTATTACATTTTTTGTAGGGAACATCCATATACGAGCGATTAACCCTATGAAACTGCGAAAATTTCTGAAATCGCTGGGATTTTTATGGGGTACCAGGTTTTCAGCCCTTAACTTCGATATCCTATTTTATAAGCTGCGCTGTGTTTCTATATTCCATAGGTTTGGGAGTGGAGGTGTGCAGTTGATCGTGTGAAACAGGCAGTTTTTTGTGAGGGTGCTTTCGAAAGTTTACTTGCGTAGTGTAAATTTCCGGTTGGCGTAGGAGCATAATTCTCGCCACCTGTTTCGAAGTCAGCATTACGTGATGTGTCGTAAAGTCAATTGATCACTAAATTTGCTGGACTAATTCGCCTTCTTGCAGAGCTTCGTAAGTGCTGTGGTACTTCCGACCCTTTGGTGGTGCTTATTGGGAACAAGGTTGGTCACTGCTATTCTGTTAACGTTTTTGAAGTGAAGGTAATTTTGGTATAATTTCAGTGTGTGTAATTTTGGTATAATTTCAGTGTGATCTCCAAGATAAACGACGTGTTTTGACGATAGAAGGCCAAGAGAAGGCTTTTGCTCTCGACGCTCGATTTTATGAGATCTCAGCTGAAAAGCCAATAAGTAAGTTTGATTAACTTTTTACCATCCATTGCATATTCTAGTCGTATCAACCCATCTCGCTCGCTCTGTAGTGGTGCCTTGCTGGCTAGCTCCACCATCTGCGCCCGTTCCCCTTAATTGATGGATGAGTTATTTCGTCTACCGTACCTAGATATCATCTCCCCGCGGCACGCTCCGTCATACACGTCTGTGCGATATCGCGAAGTGGTTCTGGATAGAATGAGTCTTCTTTTACGGATTTTCCATGACTTTTAATCCAGTAAAATGCGCGATCGTGTTTCTTACAGGGGTGTCGTAATGTTAGTTATTTGCTAGATTGGATATCGATTTTGGGACAATTTGGAGACTATGTTAGGTACTACATCTTGTAACACCGTTTTCCCCATGCGCCTCCCCCCCCCCGACAATGACTCGGACCGAAAGGGATCGAAGCACCAGTCTCAAAGTCCAAAGAGATCATGTTGTGTCACCGATAAAGTCAAGGGAGTCGTCCATTGGGAGCTGATGCCGTGTTTCTACTCTCACTGTTGGGAACTACTGAGAAAAGTGGCGTGAGCTGAGGGGGAATACAGTGGAAAGTCTTCTTTTCTAATGACAATGTGCGTCCACTCTCCAAAGTTGATTTCGATGAAACTCGCTGTTTTGATCGCACGGTTCTTTCTCATCCACCAGGTGGTCCTCATGCTGCCCGACTCCGACTACCTGCTCCTTCGGTTTTTGACTTGTATTCTTGAAGGACACCATTTCATTGATGAAGACGACCTCACAATGGCGACCTTCAGTCATTTCTTAGTAGCGAGGCTCCACTCTTCTGCAAGGAAGATCGACAAACACCTGGACGACTTGTTTCCCGTTGTAGGAGTCCGGAGACCTGCTATCAAAGAACGACTGAACGTCCTTTTGAGGTCATTTCGTCAGTGAAGCGGTCTCATCCAGAATTACAGCCAAAGACCGAATGAGCAGGTATCCGGACGGGAAAACGTCAGGGCCACATGATAGATGAGGAAGAACCGTGCACTTAAGACTACGCAGCTACACCTTCGGTGAAAGCTTCGCGGTAAAAGCTTATGGAAGCAGAACCTAATAGACGACCCCTCTTCGATAACTGATCAACATAATAGCTGATTCCTGCTTCTAAGTAACGATATGATCCCTCTAGCTTCTCTCTTACTGTAACCTTGGCATCGTTGTTTAATTCGTTAATATTGCTGTGCCTCTCGAGGTTTTTAGGTGGAATCTTTATTTAACGGCCTAACGTTTCGACAGGGTCGTCTTCTTCAGAGGCCAGAACTCCGCCGTCACATGCGGATGTTAGTCAGTAACAAATAGTCATGTTTGCTACTGACTAACATCCGCATGTGACGGCGGATTCACGGTGGAGTTCTGGCCTCTGAAGAAGACGACCCTGTCGAAACGTTAGGCCGTTAAATAAAGATTCCACCTAAAAACCTCGAGAGGCACATCAATATTAACGGATATGGTCCATTATTTGTGCTACTATTCCAGTTTTCCTCAGTTTGATGCGTGAGGTCACTGAAGATTGCCAGCTCGTTCTTACTTCATTTATTTGAGACACACGAACGAGAACGCCACACATTTATTCTATTTCAGCGTTTGCCTTGGTGTTAGAAGACCTCTGCAATGATCTTTTGTCCAGTGGTACTGCTGACGAGATCTCTTCCATGAGCTCTGTAACTCGTGAGGACGTCGTACGCCTTCCGTCGACTGCTTCTTCAGTATCGTCGAAGGATTCTAGTTTTCGAACCAGGTGTTGCGCATTCATGTAAACCATAGTTCTCATATTCTATTCTTTCTAAGTCGCCCTTTGGCAATCGATCCTGGCTCTAGAAACTGAGAAGAAGAGTCTCCACTCCCTGGGTTGGTAGTTTTGCAATGGCCGGGATCGACTGCGATCGTTTCAGCCATATTGGCTTATTTGTCACCTTTCACGTCATATTATAATCTGATTTGCTCACCACTTGATAGTATACTAGTTAATCACTTTTATCTATCCTCAGGAATATTTTTTTATAGTCGAGTTTTGTTTTTATGTAGACTAACGTTTATGTCTAGATTGTGATGTTACAAATAGTGTGTGTCTTTCGAATAACGGGATTTCCCTAGTTTTTCAAATAATCACTTTGAACCTCTTCGTAGTTTGTAGTTTGTCTCCTCTATACTTCTTCAAAACATTTGCAGTCTTTAATCCTGTGATTTACCACTTGAACGGAACCTAAGTATCAGGGATGTTTGAGTTGTTTCATGTTTACTACATGTCATGCATGGGTAGAAATTTGCCGTTCATATTGATCCGAGTCTGAACCGTACTGGTTTCATGTTCACAAATTGCCATTTTGCTATTTAATAAATCAATTGTTACGTTTTTGGGTTTGCAGAAGGAATGGCATTAGGTGTCAGAGCAACTGAGCTGTTCGAAGTGCTATAGGTTGGACTTATAACAAGCTAAATTTTTGGGTAATTTTTCGAATTCGATTACAACTTGAGGATAGTGGGGTGCGAAAACAATTTATAGGTTTTAGTTGACCTTCCAGCAAAAAAAAACGGGTCGAAAAGAGCCCGTCAGAATCACTTCAAATGGTACCCGAGTGTCTTTGCACGTGACGAGCAGGGGATGAGTAGAGACACAGAGACGCTCAGTGACAGTTGGGGCGATATTTTGTATGGAAATAGAAGGCGACATGGAAGATGGGATAGAGTCTCGTTAATAGTTTACTAATTCCTTTTTTGGGATGAGGCACGTACTTCCATTCAGAAGCATAACGGTTTTTCAACGCGATGTGGCCTATACAATGACTTGTGGGGGCCAGTCGAAAAACAAGCGAGGTGTTCCACCTTACCAGACGAATCTGGTTGCAATTTACTGTACCCGGAGGATGGACAGGGCACAGCATTCGATGGGGATTTTGGTCGAGCTTTTACGACCCCCCCCCTTTTGGCGGCCAAATACGACCCCCCCCCATAGGGAATCCCCATCGAACGCTGTGCCCTGAGGATGGATATCCTGGGCGGGAGCCGATGCGAGATTTGAACCGCGGACCGCGCGCGTGGTGCTTGCCACTACACCGCCTCGCCTCATGGGGATAATAATAAAAACAAATTCAGGGTTACCTCAGTTGCCCTAACTCCACAGAATATGGTCATGTCTGATTGTCTGATTCGGTTCCATGAAAAACTCTGCGGCGGCGCGAACGCGTCGCATGCTGCTTATCACCGAAGTGATAGCGCATTGAAATGAGAGAAAATATCAGCGCCCAACAAAACAAGGCAATAAACTCATGCCACTTCGCTGATAAATAGTAAACAACACTGGGACAAGAAGGGAAGGCAAGAAAGATCAAGTGATGGAGGGTTCCTCGCCGCTCCATCGCTCGGCTCGCGATACGATGCCCCGAGTGAATCGGAGCGCGTACAAAACCGAGCCGCGCCAAAACAGCTTTTTCTATTTTCAAAGGGACACTACTTGCGAAAAAAATCTCTAGAATAAGTGAGGTTGACGATGGCAGCACAAAACCTTGTGAAATCTCTATTCCTCTTCAAAGGTCAACATAGCTATATAGGTCTGCTTCTAAAAGCCTATAGTTTGCTTATTCTTCTATCAAATTTTTCTTCTCATCTTCTCACCTCTGTCAACGCGGATGAGTACCTCAGCGATCGTGCAAGGTCAACACGCTCCATCAAGCAGGTCATCAGTGTTAAGACTGTTTGGTTTCTGTCTCTACATGTTTGATTAGCGCTCGCCTTTATAGCTGACCCTAGATAGACGCATAATGGCCGAATGAGACTGGGGCCATGCGAGCATAAAATATATTCGATTGATGGGAAGTGAACGAAATCGATGTAGAAGGGAATTTCATTTGTTTCCATCAACGTGGAGACCTGTGTGCTCAGGGTACAGCACAAATGGGAAACGACGGTAAAAGTTCTAGTGCACCCAAATTCCCTTATCGTGAGCGACCCCATTTCCTTTCCCAGTTACCATCTTCCTAAGTCTCCCAACATCCTACAACTTTTCCCAGACTTCCAAGATTTTTTTCTTCAAAAAACTGACGTCAAGCGAGGGGAGGGGGGCCATCCCCAGTCAACTACTAATTCAAACCATCAGAAATGGTAGTCCTATGATCGTCAACCAGGAAAATTCTCCTGCAGCTCGGAAAAATTTCCCTCAAATGTAGATCCGATCTGCTCCCCAGCGACAACGTATGCCCCCCCCCCTTCTGGTGGGATTCTCCTAACGGTGCTGTACTCTGTGTGTACTCTTAGTGGAGCTACGCAATAGTGCTTTAGCAAAGTTGTACAGGCATCCTTCTGAAGGCTTTTACTGCGTAGAAAGCTAAGACGTAACGGAATTAATATAATACCTTCATGTTTACAAGAGAATCTCATGGCCTCTCAAAGCGGGTCGGCAAGGCTCGGCTTAACTACTCCAGCATGCTTCACGTCGTACTCACACGATCCTAACAATGTGTGAAAGAACGAACGGTGCTGTCGAATCAGAGGGTCGGGCGTGGGGCATTTTGCGCTTTCGCTAGTTTCTTCTTGCTACATACATAGTTACTGCTAGATTACAGAATGTCTTCGAAAGACCTATGACTCTTGTCAAGTGTAAACGAATCAATGTATTGATTCTTAGCAATAGTCACTAGTACTCCACAGGATGCATCGACAATGATTGACGAGTACCAGCGAAGTGCTCACGCAAAACCGAACTGCACTGAAGAAACTTGTAGTAATGCCTCCCCTTGAGGCAAATAATGCTGGAATATACCTCTTCGTGTTCTTTATGTGCGTAAAATATCATCCTTCTTTGTGGAAAAAAATGCTCACGAGCCACTGAGGAAACAAATAGAAAAAATTTGACAGTTTTTCCCTATTATAAAGACGTGTCAAGAAATTGGACCCTCTGAAAGTGATTCTTTCAGAAAGACCAATTTCTTTTTTCTTTGCCTTTTTTAAAATGTCTCCCTCCTACGACGTCATACGTCTTCAGGCATCTACGCCAATCGTGTAAGATACATACACAGTTGAAAAAACAAAAGAGGCTGAAGATACCAGCTATAGACATTCGCGGTTTAATCCTTAGGATTTCGAGCAGAAGCGCTGCCGAATCTCCGCAGAGCAGGAGAAGCACATGGGGGGTCGTACTTGCCGCTGTGGATGGGACGTAATTTACTCGTTTTTGGGGAGGGAGGGGTGTGTTTGGTAGATGTTGGGAGAAGGGGTCGTACGTGCCTTTGAGAGAAATTTGCCGCGTTGGGAAAAAAATTTCCCCGATTGCTGACTTTTCGCAGTTTTTCCCGTTTCACATGTGCTATATTAAGGGGGGCAAAAAAAAAAACGTCATTCCGGCCGAGTCACATATGAGCGAAGTTTTCGCAGCCCAGACAGAGGAAGTGGATATTAGTAGCGAGGGCGGAAGATACCCAAGATGCTTCCTCATAAAGCACGGAGCGGCGTGGCCGCCATTCACCTTCATGTACACCAAAATATGAAGTCATCTCCAGTCGCGGCCTGAGTGGAGAACGTCTTTGGAATTCACGTGGCTTCCAAACAGCTGGCGGAACCTTTTTAAATGAATCAACCAATGGATAGCTACTGAGACTGGCTAGTAGTCTTGATGCTGGCAAGACGCTCAAACATCGAGCTAGCCCGGCAACGTCGATAACGTCCGAGGACATCATCTTGCTACCCCATTCACGGCAGGCGCGGTTGGATGTCGTGTACCGGCAGTACGCTGAATGAAGACCGATATTTTCTTTGTAGACCCCGACTGAAGGTGAGCGCTGGCGGTTACATCAAGTAACTCGAGAAGGATATCCTCCCTACATGTGGTCGCCCGTACCTTCTTGGAGACCTTGTGCTGCTACAGGTTTGGGTGCCACCACATGGAATCGAAGGGTTTTGGAAAAACTCCCGCCTACTTCGATGAGGCGTTCGTAGCTGGTGAAAAGTAATATTGAACATTATGTGTCCCCTGACCTAACCGCCACTCAACTTATCCTAGTCGGCGGAGCTCACAGTGTCACAGCGGCGAAATCATACGATCCTCGTGCTCAAGCTCGGTACCTACTCTCCTCGCAGCGCGAATCTCTCGATGGCGCTCCTCAAGGCTGTGGCGGAGTATCATTATAGTATTTAATGTGCTCTTTAATATGGTAGTAAAAATGTCCGATAAAAATTTAATAAAGTGTAACTTATAGCGCCTTGAAAGTCATGGAGAGAAGCAAAATGGAGACGTTTTTTTAGCATCTCCCCCCACCCTGTAACGCTCGTCATCGGGCAGCTTCGATTAGGGCGGGGGGCGATCACACAGGGCGCGCTGCGCGTACCAGAACATCTTTGCTTTTTCCAGGCTAATTTAGTCATTTTTTCTCCACCTTGTGAAGATAAGGAGCTGCTAATCTGGGAAAAAGTAGCCAAAACAGTGAAAAGTTGGAAAAAATGACTAAATTAGTCTGGAAAAAGCAAATAGTTCCTGGCACGCGCTGCGGCCCGTTGACGACCGCCCTAATCAACTGCCCGGATGACGAGGGTATATGTCAATACCCACGCCTAAGCCTGCTTCGAAAAGACGGAAAAAAGGACGCGATCCGCGTCTTTCGTCTTTCCGCTTAATAACTCAGTTCGGATTGACATTTCTTAGATAGAAAGTTGTACCGTTAGACTCAGCTCGTTTAGCTCTACAAGATGATCCCTTGAAACTTCGAAAATGTCCAAATTTGAACTATGCCTTCCATCAAAGTACCTACGGGCACTCATTAGCGGGCGAGTCTCGCTATAATTGTAACCAAAGGGCAATCGTTGAGAGTGAGACTACATTGAAATCAAATGAATTCCGCACTTTGTTGGAGATGATTGAGAACCAGATCATTGTGTTCCCCAAGTGATGCTGATCCTTAACATATCAATTTTTCTGAAAATAGCAGAACTTTACGGAAAGTCACTTTCGTACTATATTGCTTTTTCAATTTGAAATATCTCAAGCATCAGCTGGGCTCAGACCACGAGAGCACAACAGTCCCGATCTACGCAGTACCTCCCTACCGTTTGCGGAATCGAAAGAATGAATTTTGAAAGAAAGGGGTTACAGCTACTTGAATAGAGACCATCGTGTGATACTCGGACAAATGTTCGTTTTCGAGCGATTTCAAATGGATTTGCAGGACACTTAACTGTACAGGAAAGTTCATAAACGAGCTACAT
>MU952899.1:0-11339 GCA_036418165.1 Cooperia oncophora | reverse complement strand
CACTCGATCACAAGAAACCTATCTAAGGCTACTCTACCCCATGCCCTTTACAAGATCCTTCAAACTCAGCCCTTTATCCCAGCTCTTTCCACCAATCACCTAGACTGGAAAGAACTGTTTCGAAGGCTTTGATTAATATCGATGTCCAACCCTACTCAGAAAGTAAAGTGTAACCCTACCCGGTATCACAGATTCTGCGACACACTTGCCCTGCTTTTAACTCTGAACGGTACATTTGGCACCACCACTTCCCAACCTGGAAAATCCTAGAAGAAACAACAAGGCATACCCTTGTAAGTGAGACCCTTTCCCTGCAACTCTGTATGGAAACGCAGCAGCGCCCCATTCAGTGAGCGAAAACGAGAAATCAGTGAAAAGCCTCACGCTCAATTAAATCATCCCTGACCGGCCGCCGTCAATACCTTGTATTTTTCAGCAGGTCGTCATCACAGCAAAGGTACGAAACATGACTAAATTCCTAACAATGGCAGGCATTCAATTGGTATAAAATCTACAGGCTTCAGATCACAGCTTTCCAATGTAAAAAAAGAGATGACAGGAGGTTAAGAATTTCTTCGGCTGTTCTCCGTGCTTCACCTATTTGTTCAGAAATGTGATGCATAGCTATCACGAGGACTTGATCTTGCCGCCCCAATGTAATCGAAACCGGCCATTTCTCCAGTTGATGTTCGGTGTTAGTATTGCGCGAATGTAGATGAACGGCGCCAATCCTTCACGGACCGCCCACGCCAATGCGAAAGCCGGTAAGCCGTATGGCAGAGGGCCATTCTGTAAAAAAATCAAATTTGTTGAAGCTGGCATTGAACAAAAAAACTATGATAAAACAGAAATTCCTTTCTAAATTTCAACCAGACTGCGGCACTCCAAAAAACTCTTCAAAAAGAAACTTCTATTCGTGCGACTACGTAAAAGTCTAACAACAAGGCAAAAAGTAAAATCGCTCATTCTTCGCAGTTGCGGACTGGATCGCGCGCCCAGCAGGGCATATCACTGGTTGGGGATTTTGGTCGAGTTCGTACGACCCTCTTTTTTTGGGGTGGGGGTTAGTACTACCCCACCCCTCCGGCCCTCTGTCCCTCCTCTCCCTCCTCATCGAATCGAGCCGAGCGGGGGGGGGGGAAGCATATAAACCGATTGGTGATGGAGACTCTTGTCGCGATCGCTTGACTGGATTGCCCGACCCAGTCGAGCGATTCGATCGCGCGATCGCGAAGTCTGAACGCGCTCTAAGGAGGGTGACGAACACAAGAGGCTCACCTGTATTGATCGATTCAGAGCGTAATCACATGAAATCCAGAAGAAACAGTGCACTATGTAGTAAGCTATAGGATTTAGACCGAATAGGTGGTTAGCGCACATACAGCCAATAAAACCGGCCATAAAGCAATCCTGAAGTAGTCATATTCACCTTTGCAAACCTCTAAAACTCGGAACCAAATCGCTGTAGAACTGCGCAGGAAGGGCGCCTGCCCGGCTTGGAGGAGACTTTTTGCACTCCCACTATTTCCTTTTGTTAACTTCCAACTTAACAGCCCCTCATTTGGTCAGACCTGTAAACAACTGTAGACAAGCAAAGTTGTACCACTACTCCCAAGTGTTTACAGGTCCTCACAAGGTGCTCTGTATAAACTTAGGCTGAGTATCATCCGGTCCCCTGCCCAGCCGAACTGCGCCCACAAGTTCGGTTCTTGTAATCAAAAATTATGCTTCGAGGATTTTGCTACATACCACTTCGAAACGAAACAAGAAGTCAAGTGGATGATTGGGAAGCATTTAAAGACACATGGTACGATCACAAATAGTTTGGGTGTGTGTTACTACCAGCACCCCCCCCCCTTTCCCCCAGCTGTCCGAAGCGTAGCTTCCCCGTCCTAAGATGCGCACGAATGGGATACAGACCATGAAACGCGCTACAGACTGCTCCCATCCACCCTATACCCTTTGCGGCGCAGACTCCCGTTCATGCTAACAGCCGTCGTGTGCGCGCGTGTCGCGCGCAGCTCTCTTGGCTTTTTGCCAAGTCCTGTAATTGCGCTTTGGAATACAAGTAAAACGCAATTTCCTGATGCGGATAACATTTGAGGTGCTGCAAAATAAGAACCGAAGATGATGACGAGGGCCAGAACTCAAGAGCAACTGTGCTGCTTCTGCAATATCCCTCGGAGGCCGCGCATTTCCACGAAACATGAAAATAAAAACGGCCTAAGCGTCCCACTCGTTAGTTTAAAGTATTTCTATGCTTTGGCGGCCGGAATTCGCGCCGGATCGCGAATTTACACGCGATTTTAATTAATTTGCGTTTCCTTAATTTTTTTCTTTGTTTTATTTACATCTACATTCGTTGTTCTTCATTTCTAGCCTTTGTCATCTTCATCACCTTCTATTCGGACTTTGCAGCATGAGCAACACCTCAAATGTTATCCGCATCAGGAAATTGCGTTTTACTTGTATTCCAAAGCGCAATTACAGGACTTGGCAAAGTGCCAAGAGAGCCGCACGCGACACGCGCGCACACGACGGATGTTAGCATGAACGGGAGTCTGCGCCGCAAAAGGATTGGGCGGAGCATGGAGGAATTAGCGTGTTTCACGGTCCTGTATCTCCATTCCTGCGCATGTTAGGACGGGGAAACCGCTACGCTTCGACAGCTGGGGGCTGATAGTCACACACACCCAAACTATGTGTGATCGTACCATGTGTCTTAAAATGACTTAGACAATAACAATTCACTAACCTGTAAAGGTTCTACAAACATCATGTGAGGTAACATAGCTATTCCGTAGCTGCATCCATCGTCTAATTCTTGCATGGAACTTCGCCACCGTTGGTTCAGCGCCGTTTTGAAGGGCTGGATGAGTAGAAATTGCTGATCGCCAACCACTGAAAAGAACATATTCAAATATAACAAAGACTGAACTTTGAACTAATAAAAAAAGTTAAAGCAAGTGACGTAAAATAACAGCTGAGGCAATGGAAATCTGAGAAATAAATAGTTAGATGGATAAGCATCTTATCACTCAGATGGTCTGATCACTAGCACGAGCTAAAAAACTAACCGACGGCTAAACTCCAGCCCAATGAAGTAATCCTCCGCCAAAACATCACCGAAAGCCTGAATGTAAAGCTATCCGAAATGGTTTAAGGAGGAACTAATGGGTGCTCACATATTTTTGGGTTTAGTAATCCTAACATAATTTTAAAGTTTTTGAAAGCTTACTCATCAAAATACGAGGAAAATGTGCCCTAAAAGGGTTTCTGCAGGAAATAAACTCACAGATAATCCTCCACACTCATCCAGAACAAACTTCCTCATCAGTGATGACATTCCGGTAGAACACACAAACTGCATACAGTTTCCAGCCAAGTAAATGCGTCCATGACTAGTGCCGAAGTAGATCTGAAAACAAACGTGCTACTTGAGTGAGTTTTCTCACCCTTATGAGGGAGGTTAGGCATTTCAAAGAAAGTTACTATATTCTATAAGCAGTAATTTGTGTGTCGGTTTGTATGTTTGTATGTATGTATGTATGTTTGTCTGTCCGTCCGCACAATACTTCACGGGTTCGAGTTCGCTGGAGGCGAAAACGACCGCTGGCAAACGGGCAAATCGGTGCGGAAGTATCAATCCAATGTTTTGATCGTGATATCGGCCTCCGCTATATAAGACAACCATTCGGTAAGCTCCGAGCCATTGCACGAGCTGCTGGCGTGGCAGCTGGACGTGTGCTCGTGCGGGGGCAGGGTGGGGTGGAGCCGAGGGGGGACGCCCAGTGCCACCCCCCCCCCTCTGCTTCCTTCCCCTGCGCGTGCTCAGCCCGATCTGAGCATGCGCAAGGGAAGGAAGCAGAGGGGAGTCCCACTGGAACACTGGGGCGTTTTTTCAAGGTATCGTATAGGTTACGGCACAGGGATATGTGGGTGACAAGAACTGCTAGCTGCTGATAAGGGGAGTTAGAGTGGAAAGGACAACATACTCATAACGCGGGACATAGCATCAGTTAGGCGTTGATTTCAGCAAATGGTATCAAGGGAAGGTGGAGAAGGCGGCGGGTGACAGGAAATGATAACTGATAGGGTCTGATAGAAAACGATGCAGTTGTTGCTCAGTCAAATGCTGAAGCCTCTACACCACGAAATTATGGAGTTTTAGTGATAGCGACATTGATGACGGGTGACAAGCAATATCAGTTGATAAGTAAAGATAAGGGGACATTCTCACGACATCTCTGACCACTATACTGCCAAAAAAACCTCTCAGTCAGCAAAATTTTCCCACAGCCATCACTCCTTTGATAGCACCAAAAATGTACTCATCCACTAGGGGGGTATAATTACTCGCTGACAAGGAGATTTGAAGATCAAAAACTCCAATATTGGAACACACTTTATGCGTTCAGTGAGTATTTAAATAATTTTTTTTTTTGCTTTTCAACTTTTAATCACTGATGAGAACGAATAACGAAGTAGTTTGTGAGATATTCACGAACGCAGCCTAAATATTGTCTTCTGCAGCCATTCATGCAACCTTAGCAGGTGGATTGCATGTTAATGACAAGTTAATCGCCCACCGTTGGTGTTGTGATGCAGGTAATAAAAACGGGATTTGTTCGTCTACTGTGCAACACATATTGATATTCTGTACTTCCTATATATTTCTAAGATCTACGTATAGAATGGGCGTTATGGGCCGAAACCAGCACGACAGGCCTTCTGCAAATATGAGGGGTACAGATTTCGCTAGGTTACTCTGTCTATTATGATTCGACCACTAGCGCGCAATATGAGCAGCTCAGGCAATTAACAAATTCCATTCCATGCGCCTGGCGCCTGGCGAAGTCAGGCCAGCTCGGCGAAGCCGAGCTGAAAAGAAGGAGGAGAGCTCGGCGTCAGCCGGGCGATCCGACTGGTGCTATAGGAAGTCTATTCATTGTTTTGCAACTTACTGCGGTATGTTCAGAAAGTTAGGTCTAATTACCGGTTGATACTGCAAGGCTAATCTTGTACTATTCAGGGCATGTACGTTGGGATCCCCATCAGGGTCGTATTTAGTTGCTGAAAAGAGGGGGTCGTAACTGCTTCTGATTATCAGGGGGTTTTGGCGCTTGTTATCTGACTGCCATCCCCTCAACATTGTGGGGCACCCACTTGTCGAGTTTTTTCACCTTCCCAATGCGTTTCAGACCATCCGCAACAGTGATTGCCAACGCCTAGCTTTTCTGCAATCTCTCGAATTGTTTGGGATGGGTCCAGTCGCTCCTCCAATGACCTTGCAAATCCTGCGTCATGGCGGTGGTGGGCGGGGGTATTGCTTTAGTCGCACTTAACGAGGTTGCATTCTTCCAAGGCTGAAATCTCCAGAACGAAATTTGCCGAATCATTGTCGCACGGTGCTTTCTCGAACACTACTGGGCCCCACACCTGGTTAACTTTGTCGAGCTGTCTCGACTGCGGATTGATTCTAATTTGTAGTTGAAGAAAAATATCGTCCGAAGTTGCTCTTTTGACATGCTTCAAAAGTCTTGGGAAAAGGGGGTTCATCAAGCAATGGTGAAACGGCAATTATACCATCAGATAGCGCAAAGAATTCTCTTCAGGATGTACTACTGAGACGCAAGGGAGAATGAGTTTTTAATCAGCAATGAATGTACAAAAAATAGTAACAAAACGCTGAGAACTTTCCGGACAACCTTAACAGAAAAGGTTCACATGCATCCACAACTCATGGGATGAAAACCTCAGCTACTGAGGGATTAACCAAAAACTATAGAAACTGGTGATTCAAGGGCTTGAATTGTTGTACATTTTGCTACAGCATCATCTTCTAACTCATAAGTCGAACCTTGTGGAAATACTGTACCTGCTCTAATGCGCCTGCGAATCCTTCTCGATCTTTGCAATATGGCATCTGGGTGACCAAAGCCACATCGTCTTCCATTGCATTTACCATATCCATCAACGCGTCCGATCGCATCATAATTGCTGGAAATGCTCATTATAAAGTACTCAGTTCTTAAACGCTACCACTCCCCCCTCTGTCTATCAAACCCAAATAGTTCAAACTAAAACAGCAGGGTGACTTAAAGTGACGGCACGCTCCGCGTTCGGAAATGGTCAGTTTGCGGCTCAAATACTAACGTAATTTGGCGAATAACACAATAACGCAGAATTAAGGAAAAAAAGCAGAAAAAAAACCGCCGGAATTGCCATGGGTGGAACCCTATGCTGAACTGTGCTTGTACTTGTGTAAGGCGAAGAAAGGGCATGGTTGCACGAACTCTCATTTGTTGGTGCCAGCTCTTTCTCTTTATCACTTCATTCTCACCATTCGAAATGAAGGAAGTTAGTAGCGGAACGACCGTACAATCAGTTAAAAATGAAAGTTGGGCGTCGCGGTGACCAGTGGGCGGGGCGGTGATTCCGTCGCAAGCGGGCTACGCTGTCCTCACGTATTTTTGAGGTGTTCCCAGAATGGAAGTGCTCAGAAAAGGAAAACTGATAACAGCTACAGTAATCACGGCATGTCCTACCGTTGGGCAATTTTTGCGATCCACTATCTCTCCCCTTAAAGTTCCCGCCTCTAGTATGACCCCACAAAACCCAATTACAATGTTCTTGGGATTTTCTCGACTCCCTAACGATTTTCCAGAGTTTCTTTGTTCCGAATTCACCGAAACTTCCCACTTTTCCTCCAACCGAGAAAACTGTTGGTCGAGTAAGGGGGTGGCAGGCCACATGAAACAGGTGAAACTGGTAAACAGCCGAAATCACTCAAAAGACTCATCTCAGAAGAAATTACGACCATCCCCCTTCCCAGAGATCAAATAGACCCCTCCTTCTCTCGCTGGGCATTCCCAAAGTACGACGGGCCTTGACAATAACGCACAAGGCAAAAGTTTCGCCACCATGTTTCCTCTAGAATGGGCTCAATTTGGCATGTGATTTGTTATTCAAAAGCGAGACAAAACAAAAATTCCTTTAGGCATTCAAAACGGAAAAATTTAGAATTCATCGTAAAACGCTAAAAAAGTCAATAATACGCGAACCACTAAAAACGGCTCACCTGCATCGCTGATCATCACCATCGGGTACTTCGCATTACGGTAAGCCGGCATCATATTGCTGATTTTTGGATTCAATCCAACATCCTCACCTCCTGAAAACGTACACGATGATTTCATAGGTGCAAAGTCGCTCCAAAAGGAAGTGGCTTCAGAAGAAAAGAAAAGAAGGAGAGCATGCTCGATGTACCAACCATAGAATATCCTCGCTTCGACAGCAGGATATCTGTCCATAAGCTGCTTGACAATACCCACAGCTGGATCATGTCTCTCTTTTACACAAAACAACAATTCGAACTAAAACTGTTGTCTTTTCAAAAAAATACTGGGGATCAAGAACAAAGTTTATGAGCTTACAAGCACCTTTTCAATTCCACCAGCACCTTAGTTTATGAACAGAACAATTTTAATGGTAACATACCTTAGGGAATTTCATTGTAAAAAACGACTGTAAGTTAGCTTTCAAGTGTTTGTCCACTCCTAACAACGGTTTTAGAATTGATACTCCAGGGGCATTTGGATCAAAGTCGACAATTCGATGCAGTCGATATTTGCTGAAATCGAATTGTAGAGCTGAAGCCATAAAAAGGCGCTTATAGGATTAGTTCCTACTAGTAATTAAAAGAGCTAAAGGATATAGGGCAGCCCCAAGAAAGCTCAGCGTACCAATATTCGCCTTAGTCTTCAGCAAATTATTGTATCCACTAGCAAAAAAAAAGCCATCTATTCATGCTATGAAGAAGGTCCAGATAGGTCTTCTTCAGTACTGCGACAAGGCGCTTTTAAACACGGCGTGAATGATGGTGTCTAGCTAAAAGGTAACGGATATTGCGTTGAGGAGCATCCCCCAACCGCCCACAAAATGCCACACTCCAGCCACATGCCTAATCATTGACAATACACACCACGGTCTCCGCACCTCTCAAGAGCGCGTTCAGATTCAGCAATCGCGCATCCTAGTCGATCGATCCCGCGTCCTAGTCGAGCGATCCGATCGCGCGATCTAATCGCACGATCGCGAAGTCTGAACGCGCCTCACTTCTAGTTGTTCTGTACTGCAGAGACTGCGTGTTCGGTGCAGGATTTCAGGGTCGACGCAAGTGGTGCACTTTGAGGAGAATGAGGACGAAGTCAGGATACGGTGCCCCGGTATCGCTACCTTCCAGACCCCGGAGAAAGTGGTAAGTTTCCGCAGATGCGGACTTTGTAGAAAAGACCGTCCTTGGAATTGCGTGTACAGTGTATTCAAGGGAATAAGAAAACGAAATAAAAAAATCAAAATTTACAGAATAATACATAGAAAATGAACTAACCTATAACAATATCCAATGATATGTAACAAGTAGAGGCAAATGACGAAAACCATGCCCACAGTGGCCAATAACGTCCACCAAGGTGGAAGTAGTGGCCATAGTCGGAACGGGAACAACGTCGCCACAGACCACGCACCCCACGACACGTTCACATCATCCGATGACGTCATAAAATGGCGAAGCGACACCGATGGCCAACTGCCTTTGCTTCCAGCCGCTGCTACAGCCGCTTCTGATGTCGGTCCCAATGAATCCAGATCTGAAACCATACTATTTATAACTTTCAGATGAAGGCAGTACATCGAAGTTTATAGATGCTCATAAAACTTTGAAGTAGCAAGAAGATTAAGCAGAGATTATCGACAAGACTCATTAATCAGAAATATGCGCAGTTTGGCTTGGTGGGGCACCGACTGCTATCAGCGAAGGCCGTAAAGACTACTTTGTGAATACCTGTAACTAAAGTGGCTCGCTTGCACTATTTCACAGCTTCACAAGAGTTTCCAGGATTCACCGAAACGAGACCTACTGTTTAACGTGAACTACCAAGGGGTACTGCTAAAGTACAAAATGCCCCTCCCAAGCCGAACACCGCATAAAAACTGAGCAGAAAGCCTAAATGAAATGGAAAACAGCTGAGCATGACAGAATCTGACAGATTTTAGTTTACGACCCTCTTAGAAGAAGGTATTTATTCAGAAGAAGGTACTTATTGGAATGCCGAAGACCAAAACATCAGAGACTATGGCAGGTCGTGACTGAGGCTTCTCCAACAACAAGCTATGCCTTTACATGGTGAGAGGTGATTCAACTCTCATGCCTAAGATAGTACGCAGTAAAAAATAGCAAAATGTGTTGACTGAAGGCTGCAGCCAACCAGTAGCCGGATGCAAGCAACCAGTAGCCCCTAATGAGTGAACTCCAGGCTCTAATGAGAAGACCATAATGGGATGCGATGGGAGCAAAAAGCGTTTCTTAGAAGTAATGCTCTGAGAAGAGTAAATTTGACCCTGTTGAAATGACATTCTCAAGACTTCTCACCTCCAAACAAATACGGCCATCAGGTGCCCCACACACTTAATATAGGAGAAATATCGACTTCTCCAAACTAAGGAATGAAGTTCAATTTCAGTGAGTGATAAACAGGAAGAGTAAGTACTATAAATCCAACAAAAATTTAAGGTAACCGAACATATATCTTGAAGCAACCCGGTGTACAGTCTTGTTCGCTGCGTATGGAGGGGCGTGTCAGGCAGGATGGGTCTGGAGCGGCGCCAAATTCGTTCTCCACCAAATGTTGGAACAATTTAGAGAGCGACTAGTAAGAACGATATGATGCAACTGTCGCTTAGTCTCTTCAACAACTGCTGGAAAACGGGATTGGCTACGCGCCGAACACATTCCGCCCGACACGTCCTTTCGTCCAACAACAAGCTTATAGACTGGGAATAGTCTCAAAAGGGGTTCACGTGGGTGAAGAATATGACGGTGAACGTTCAATGAAGCAGAGCGTATGCAAAGATTCACTTGTGGAACTATCAATAAATACATCTGAAGAATGTGTCACCCAGCTTGCTGCTAAATTGTGGTGAATGTGGGCACAGTCGGAAATGAGTCATCATTTTTACCATCCCCACGCACACGATAAGCTTCCCATACTTGTCATTATCAACTGCAAGGAACAACTATGCAGAATATGAAATCAGTTAGAAAAAAAACCCTATGAACTTCCTCCACACGACTCCTGACCTTGACCTTCAATATTCTCCCGCCAAAGCTTCCCTCTTTTTGGTCACAAACCACACAGTAGGAGAGGATGAATAGGAGAAACAGGTAAGGTAAAATTCCTCGGTCTTGCGATCTTCTTGAAACACCGAACTCACTGAAAACTTGCCCTCGGGTCAAACTTACCCCTTGGACACGAGAATAAGAGTGTTGGTGCGCAACGTTTGGGGCTCGTCTCCGAGACTTCTTCCACACGATCGAAGATAAACTACCAAGGAGGACTTTGTACCATGCAGTCTAAGTGGCAGAGCTTCCTCTAGATACCCAATTCTACTAGTCCCATGACTTCAGCTTTCTCTCTACCTCGTCGAGCACCTCATGTGGTGCGGAAAAATTCGCCTATCCTCGTGATCTTGTGCTTTTCACAAGAATGCACAGATTTACAGTTTGACGAAAGTGCAAAATGCCCCTTCCGAGTCGGACCACCAAAAAGAGAACAGGAAAGGATAGATGAAATGGAAAACAGTTGAGCGTCATAAAGACTGATAGCTTCAAAAACATGCGCCGGCTAGAATCTATTTATTCACTCTTCAGAGGTTTATCGGATTGTCGTCACAAAAACGTCAGAGATCACACTCAACTAAGCTCTCTCCCCTCTGGAATAGGAGAAATGTGACTTTTCTGTTCTTTAGAACATAGCCATTGACCGAATATGCTGCATCTTCATGAAGGATGAGAAACAAGTAGGAAAAAAAATTGAATAAAAGTGTAGGTGACTGACACCATTCATCCGACCGTTTTGAAACTTTTGAATCCACCTAATCTTGCGTTCATACTTTGCGGCAGCGTCAGACAGCGTCTCCTCCCTCCTACTTCCCCACTAGCTTCCGCCAGCGACCAGGAGTAGAAAGCATGGGGAAGTAAAAGGGTAGCCGACTGCAGGTAGAGTATGTGGAAGTAGGAGGGAGGAGACACCTGGATTAGGCGTCGTAAAATAATGGCGTGTGCAAACGCACCGTACTACTACACATATACTCCTGGACGCTCGTAACGCTGATGGTCGCTGGTGGGCGCTGCCAAAACGTATTGAACGCAGCGTCCGCACAACTGTTACTTTACTATATGAACCACTCACTTGGTGTATCGACTTGAAAATTTGCCGGACTATAGGCCATTGGCTAGACTACTGGCTATAGGTGTATCGGATTATAGACATGCATGT